>JAILXH010054428.1:9519-36342 GCA_023558415.1 Piaractus mesopotamicus | reverse complement strand
ACACACACACACACACACACACACACACACACACACGCACACACACAGAATTTCAATGGCATTTCATCATTACACACTAATCTAATAATCTTTGCATAATCAAAAGTGCTCCAAAATCCATTGGCATAATGAGTAATTCTAGAATAACAAAGAAGCAAAGTATTAAAAATATTAACTGATCACTAATGGCTTTGCTGTTTGCCAAGCATTCAAGCTAATATGTCCATTTTTATTTCTATCTACATTTTAACCAGCTGCAAAACACATGCATGTCCTCATATAGGTAAGCCACTTACATCACACAACTACATTTAATCTTTAGCAATAATTGTTTCATAGAACTAAACACACCATGAGTGAGTCTTCCAAACATCCAGCTAGAGTGTCCAGCTCTCTGGAAAGAACAACAACAAATTAAGGCATTAAGGATGCGGGTTAGGTCTAAACATGTGGGTGCGCATCAGTATTTTGATGCTATCTAAAGCTTCATCTCCTCAGGCGTATCACAATACAAACATCATAAAATGGCACCAATGTAAAATGCATACTGTCAAACTATGAAAACGGATCATATGATAATAAAACAAAGGACTCTATTTAAAAAGACTTTAGATTGTTACATTGCCTCAGAATCAGTTTTTGCTTCGTCAATTGTCATGCTGGTTTGCAGTATTTTAAACACCCTCCCACCTCGCTACCAAGGCAACAGGGCAATATAATTGTCCCTGTGGGCATCTCTCTCTCTTGCTCCATCAGTTTCCGATCTGCCAGAGAAAATGTTTATTCTTCAAACGGACTGCATTACTCAACAGTTTTTTACAACATTATTGGCCCTAATGCTAACATAGTTAAATAATTTTGTGAATCCAGAGCTTGGTTAAGAAGAAAACCACCATCACTGAAATCAAAACAAGCTTGCCGGAATCACTGAGGAAGTTGTTTATTCCACAAGATGTTAAAGTGAAGGTTAAATAAAGGTTGGAGGACTCAAAAAAACATAATAACACGATTAGCATCCAATATACCAATGAATTATCTGCAATTGTTGGAGATATTTGTAAAGAAAAAAAAAGTTGTGAAGATAAAGCCTCAGAAACATCATAATAACATCAGTGATTGGTTTCATACTGGCAGAAGATGAATCCTAGACTGTAGACGACTTACCTGGAACCTTTTCTTGGACCAGATTTTCTTCATGACCCCAGGTGAACTAAATCTGCTCTAAAGTGCGAGCGATTCCCCATTCACCTGCATTTGTTGAGGACAAACAGCAGAACAGTAGAACCTAAACTGGATTTAGAGCTCGCCTCTGAGTTAACTTAGTCTCTGAAAGCGCCTGCGGTTTGGATCTGTACCGCTTGCTACTTTGCTGGAAACTCAGAGTAATATTCTTGTTGATATCTTCGATTCTAAAGAGAGGAGGGGGATGCTACCAATATCCACCCATATTCTTCATGCAAAAGTACAGGGGCAGCCCACCAGCAATGTAAAAAAGTACAATCCACTGGATCTTAGAAAACACAAAACGCTTCTGTTAAAGAATCCAGAGATTCCAGGCACTGCAGGAAGTAGAGGTCAGCTAGCCCCTGTTCAGAATAAAAGCAATAAAAAACCTTTTCGGCTTGTAGCCACCCACTCCTCCTTTCCAAATCCCATTAAAAGAGGTAAGGAAGGGAGAGGAAAGACAAGAGAGGTGGAAAAAACGGTGCTGAGGAACAGAGATAAAAAAAATCTGAAAAAGACTGAGAGAAAGACAGTGGCTGAGCTGAGGGCAATGAAAGCTAAAATAAGATTTTTTGCTGTATTGGCGCTCCTTCGCTCTCTCTCTCGCTCTCCCTCTCTGCTTCTTCTTTTCCCAGTTTCCTCCTCTCCCTTTGTCTCTGGTGCTGACTGCGAGGAGAGAGGGAGCGTGGCTCTCAGCAAAAAAGCATCAATTATATATTCTGTCTGGCTGTGGCAGTGACGTCACACTAATCCCAGGTCGATGCCGCTGCTGCTAGTGCTGCTGCTGCCGGGCTAAGGAAAAGAGGGAGGAAGCTGACATAGTGAGCGGTAACTTTCCCTTCATCTGCTCCACTCGACGTCAATCCATCTCAAGCTGTTAGCAGCACTACACATGCTCTATTCAAATGCTAAGTATCTGCCTTTGTGAGAATGTGCAACATTGTGATATGAGAACAATGGTAACATAAGCAGTCCATTTCGCACGTGAATAATCAAGAATAATTGTTGTCAGATCACTTTCATTTCCACACAATGGATCTTGGCAGAAACACATCACTACAATAAAGAAACATTTGAAGTAACAACACAGGGAACCTCAAGTCAATTGCTTGATGCAGCAAAAGCACCTCTGCAGGGCTAATACAATGCCTCTAGAGCGTGTATCGCTCATGGCACATTTCCATCAAATATGGCAAACCTTATTGATGAACACTTTGATTGACACAGCATCAAGATCAAGATACCAATATATTTCAGCATGGTAAGCTTTCACAGTCAGCAAACGCAAAACCCACCCACAGCTCGACATCACCCGCGGTTTCTCCCTAATAGACGGCAATCAATAAAAGGAGCCCACTCAACAAAAAAAGACTCGGCTCAGGCTGCCTTCACATCTCACTTAAGTGGGATCGATCCAGCAAAAGCACACAACTGAAAAGTGCCTTACATAAAGTGTCAAGCAAACACAGATCTGTTTCTAGAGATGGCATTTTAAAACAAATGCCTGAAGGCTAAATGATGGATTAGTTACGAAAGATTCAATGAATCTCTTGTATGAAATAAGTCTGAGTCTGAGGCTCTAATGCTGACAGATGTTTATCCAGACAACAGAAATGTGTGACGGAGAAGGGAAGACAAACTTAAATAAAACAAAGCCTATTGATTTTTTACCTTAGCCAGTGAAATAAGAAACTGAAAACCTGAACTGCAACCTATTTTGTTTAAACGGCAAGCACGGAAAGCTAACGGTCTTGCCTTTCAAGCTGCATGCTATTCCTCTCTATTTGAGGTTCCTACAATATGATGTTTTGTCAGAAGTATGTATTGACACTGAGGATCTGAGTTAGAACTAATACAAGTATTCATGTGAGAAAGCACAAAATATTAAAATAAACATCAAATATACACATAGAAGTATAGTGGAAAGTTTGTAGACATCTGCTCACATCTGGTTCCTGAACAACCTCTACTCTGTTGGGCTTTACACAGGATAATGGAATGTTATTGTGGGGTTTTGAATTCCATCAGCCACAAGAACATTAGTGAGCTCAGGTAGTGATGTTGGATGATTAGTTCTGGATAACAAATGTCACTGCATCTCATTCAAAAGATATTTAATGGTTCTCCATGACTCCAGGAAACAGAATTTTAATACTTCATAGCCCAATGCTGGGAAGCTTTAAAGCCCTCTAGCCCTTCCATAGGCGCTTCCAGTAGAGTATCACTTGTTTATTTCAATGGTCCATCCCCAAACAGAACACTGCTTAAATCACAGTACCTCACTAGGTAACAACAAACAAAATCCAACTCAAATACAATTCTCTGTTATTTTTTCTTTGTTCAGTTTTGCCATTTATGAGTCGAGACATGGATGTCTGAAACATGAGATGAGAGGATTGAAGCTCCTGCTAGTGTTATCGGAAAGCAAGGCAAGCAGTGCTGTGAAACAGTATAAGAGCCACTAATCCCTACCAGACTCATGAGTCCAGGTGACATTTACAATAGAACACATGTACAAACATGCTGACAAGAAGACTGCATGTGCCTCGCCATGTAATAAACCTTAGCTATGGGACTCTTCTTGTAAGTTATGTGGTGAACATTATCCTTGTTAGCATAAGGCTATAGACAGTAATTTAATTAGCTAGGGCACCCAAACATAAACTCTTGAATCTCTTGATTCTTGCATAATCCTCTTTGACTGAAAACAATATAATATTATGGTAAAATAGTATTGTTCTAGAAATCTGTTCATAGCAGGAACTAGAAAAAATATTGTGTTCAATACTGCTTATTTGAATTATTATTGAATATGTTAATGTTAGGTTTGAGTTTAAATGGCCAACAAAGTAAGGGCATGACAAGGTAATAACATTTTCTTCCCCAGAGGTCAGTGTTTTATTTATTTATTTATGTATTTATGCCACATGACCCCTGTGCACTTATAATTCTAAATTTCTAATGTGTTTTCATCCGCCTTCAGATGGTTGGATATGTTTGCCATGTCTATTTTTATGTCTTGTTATGCCTTGTTTTAATTCTAAAAACAAAATTCCACGTTGCGGAAAATAAATGTCTATCTGTTTCTTAATGTGAATCATAACAGAATTAATATCAGTTAATACTGTGACATATTTCTGAGTGAAATATTATAAGGGAGGGTGTCTATGGTAGCTGAGTGTGGAAGTAAAATAAAATTAGTATTGTTTGGTATTATTTTTCCTTGCCCACTAGTGGCATAACCAAAAATCAGAAATTTATTTTAGAGACAAGCAAAAATTAATACATTTTGATGCAAGATTACAGAAAATTGTTGTGTTTTAAACAATATGAAATAATGAATCATGCTCTACATGATCAGTGACATGAACTAAAAAGGTATAAAAGATGCATTTTAATTTCAGGTTGACTTTAAAGTTCAGCAGTGGGTGCTTTCTAATCAGGAACCTACTGAGGCTTTATGAATTACAACCGCAAAACTACACTGGTAGTTCCGTAATGACAGTCACAATATTTTCACATGCTTTAGAAAACTTTAGATAACTGCACCAAAATTAGCTAGAGAGTTTAACAGTCTTAACATTAGGCAATACGCTTCACAGTCTGCATTGCAGTTGGATGAATACAGTGGCCACAAATCGCTTTCAGTATCAACTTCAACTGTTCCAGAACAGTGTATCTTACAAGGTCTATTAAAAACAACCCAATCCAAGTACATTAAGCTTAATAACATTCTAACACTTTTTATCAGCGTTTTTATCAGTAGTTGTACAGATCTCAAGAACAACACATCATTAACTGTGAAATGTTGAAATATTATTCATTTCAAATAAAAGCTGTCTGTCTAAATGAATGATAGCACTAGAAGATAACAGAGCCAGCATTAGCTAAATAGGCCATCTAAGACATTTTAAATCCTCTCCTATTCATTTCAGCGTCACTGTGAAACATTCCTGTATTACTCAAGTTTAATTCTATGCTCAGCTTCTATGCAGAACATTCCTGAATTAGTGCTGGGGTCAGCAATCACAGAAACCATAGTGGATTACAAGATGGATACTTACATTAATAGACCTAATGAAAGTGGTGTGCATTAATTTCCTGAACACTGCAAGAATTTCTTGTTCTCTGCTTTCTTGAGTCTGCTACTCGAACAGTATTTACATAATACTGAAAGTCCAGATTTATGAGTGAATGTTTTGGGAACACTTGTCCAAGTACCAAGCTTTCTTACCACTTTTAATGGTTTCATGCTTCCTTGCATACCACAAAGTTCTTTGTGCTGTGTTGCAGCAGGAAGGAAGGTTATACTATCGTTTCTGTCATAACAAAATTTCACAAAATGGTACCGTTATAGGAGAAGCAAAAAAGGGGGTGTTCAATTGAATGTGCATTAATGTAACAGTACTTTATATTTGTCCATTCCTTGTGAAATGTTCACAGAACATACAGGGGATCTGTTATTTTCAAATTAGAGAAAATTACGAAATATTGGAGTGATAAGGATAATATGTCAGTGACGATATGTGATGAAAGTTCAAGAAAAAATTCTTCTAGTCCAAATCTTCATCAAATCCTCATTCATACACACTTTGTAATTCTTGATAAATTCATATAATCTCTGGTGACATTCAATAAACCGTAAGAAATTTTGTACGTACTTTAGCAACTCTGTGTCCTATAGCATACGAAATTTAAAAGAAAGAAAAGCTATGAATGGTGCCTCACTACTCATTCACCCTAAACCTTACTAAACAGTACCAAGTGTCAGCTAAAAACTGGTAGAAAATCCATGATCATGCATGGTTTGCTCATACACCTCGCTTACACACTTTCCAGCCATTCTGAGTTTTGCATGGATGGAGTGGCAGAAACACAACTCACCCCCGTGTTTCTTCTTGCTGGAAGCATCCGTCCTTTCCCTCCTCATACTTCTCAATGCCTTCCGAGCATCCAACAGCTCTTTCCGAATCATGGCTCCCCGTCTGCCTATCTTATCCTCAAGTCATGTATATTCATTAGAGATGAGTGAGCTTTCCCATTTACTAAACTGGTCAAATTCTTCCCTTCCCTAGTGGCTTTCTTGCCCCATCGTGGATATCTGCTAGACACCCCACAACTCTGCCTGCTGATGGGTGAGCCCAGTGGTCTATTTTGAGTGGTTCATAATACACCTCAGTGAACGCCACTCAGGCATTGCTTTCACTAATACCAGAAGATTATGGCAGAGGATCACTTGATCTTTAGTACTGCCCTTCAGTTAAACGCTTTAGAAACTAGCATGAGCGAAGGTTTTCTGAGTTCATACAAAAATGTTATAGTTTTCACAGTAGTTGTCAAATAATTCATAGCAGTTACTGATTGAGTTTTAAAATGAATAAGTGAATAAACCAGGAGTTCAGAGGTTTGATGCACTTGTCACTAACGTGCAACAGCACACACTAGGGATTTCACACTCCTGTTTTTTGGTCCCCTGTTCCTGTCTGCATATTTTAAAGTTGACTATGCACCGATACTATGTGTGCTTTCAATTAATGCTGCAGTAAAATCACTACATTTTTAGTATGTGCTCAATGTGACACTCTGAACTGATAAATTTAGATTGTATGACATATTTTCTGTCAAATGACCATTTTACAGTGTATTTAACATTGACTTATGATCCAGTTTGATTGATTGACCTGATTATTATGAGTTACTCTAAAATGCTGCAGTAAAATCACTTTTTTTGATACATGTATAACTGTGTACAGTCTGAACTGTTGTCTTTTTTTAATAAAAAATTTGTAAAATTACCTTTTTATAGTGTCTTGAATACACTAACATTTCAAGCTGCTCTAACATCCATGCAGCATCCTGCTTATTTCCCCCAGTTTTACTGCTATTTCTCCTAATTATTGCTAATGCCAGCATTATACAGTCAACATAAAAAAAATTGACCTTTTTTATCTTGTTAGTTAATGTTTGCGGTCATATTAAGCATGGTTCTCTACATCATATAATTTAAAAGTTTCTTGGGGAAAACCAATATTAACCAATAATATTTTTCATATCCTACTCCCATCATCCACCTATCATCAAGCAAAAACACCCAGCTAGCTCAGAGATCCTCCCTGATATTGTGTTTTACTCAAAAATACATCACAGTACTAAAGGAAATTTCTGATTTCAGAAGTGACAGGCATGGATGACAAAGTGTGTGAAAAACGTTAGTACAAAGCTGTGGTGGCAAACCACCTCACATTTCACATGCTTGCATTTAGACCTGCTTAAACTCCTTTAAAACATCCCTGTCACGTTTATGACATCCCTTAAGCACCACAGATTTAATTAAATTAAAATAACTTTCTCTGCTAAAACTAATCCACAGACATTATATTGTAAACTTAAGCCTTTGGCAAAATGAAAGAAATTCCATTGTTTATGCATGATTTTATAATCCACGGACTTAACAGATGCCTATATAACGGGTAATATGAACTCTTTCAGGAGTGACATATGGCTTGCAAGTTGAGGAAATACACTAAATGAGATTATTCTCTGTGATGCAAAATCAATGGTCATCTCACTTTGCAGCTAAACCAAGATGCAGTGCATGGTGTTTTTTGATTAACCATGTTTTCATTTGGCTGTACGGGAATAAATTTAGCCTAAAATCAATTGGGCTGAGTTGTGCCCGCTCTCCCCGCCTGTGCACATGTTCCACTCTCATCACCGATGCAGACTCCATAAGTACAACGGCAGCTCAGCAGCGTAGGAGCTATAATTGTGGATGATGTGTGGCAGAGTGACAGTAGAGCTGTAACTCGAGACCTGGCACATTCCACGCTGTAAATAACCTCAGACACAGAGGGGGAGGAGTGAGAGAGAAAGAGAGAGAGACCAAAGACAGAAAGAGAGGTGCTGAGTGTTCTGACAGCTGAAGGCCCTGCATAGTCACGGAAGCCGACTGACACAGAGCTGACTTTCACCCAGCTCAGTGTGTGTGAGGGGGTGTATGTATGTGTGATTTTATTTGCTCCTCTAACTGCTTTAAAACACAACAAGAGCATAGTTGGCTTAGAATATTCTTACCCTCAAAATAAATTAATTTTTTTGGGAACAGAGAGTCCTTATTATCTTAACCTTTAGAAATCAACGAATACATTAATAAATGAGTGAATTCATTAATGGCTTTTTCAAAAATTTCCCATATCGCTTTCTGTGGTTAACCAACGGCTACTGTTTATTGCTAACTGCAATTTCAGGAGGTAGTTCTCAGGCAGTTGGACGAATGGTTACTGTTGAAATGAAATGTTTACACAAAATCGCTCATTTAACTGTTCATAGAGAACAAGTTTGCCACAAACGTTCACCACTTTCCCCTCTGCTCCATCAGAGCGCATCAGTGGTGTTTATCTGCTCTCTGAGGAGAGCGAGCCTCTTACAGGAGCATGTAGAGACGCTGACTTTCCTTCGTTTCAATTAAGACCTGTGATTGTAGAATTAAGTTGCAATAGAGTGTGGACAGACAGCAGAATGCACAAAGCACAATTTACAATTTATTTAAATTTTAAAATGAGATTGATTTTTTATTTACTTGATTAAGGGAAAACTGATTTAGTTTAGTTTTTTTTTTTTTTTTGCTGCTACTTTGCACATCTTTGGTTTTAAATTTTGATAGGAAAAAGATACTGGAGTTTTGTTTATCTTTTGTATTCACAGGAAAGTTAATTAAAACAGTGAATTTTTGAATACGTTACTGATCTTTATTGTCCTCATTGTTGGTTAGCAAATGCATAAAACAAAAAAGCCAAATGTAAAAGCTGATAGCTACATAAGAGTTATTTGGAAATGCAGTGATTCATAATCTGAACAATCGATTATTTGTTTCAGTAATCGATGGATTATTTGACTATCAAATTAGTCGTTTTTTGACTAGTCGTTAGTTGCAGCCCTATTATACAATAGCATTGACAATGTGTGTAGTTATAGTAGCAACTTTATTGTAATTTAGTGACACCAATTAAATGTGCAGGAGGATTACGTCGTTTTCAGCATGAATTTAGCAAAAATTTAGTATACTTTAGACTACTTTACAACGTCATAGTTCAGAGGACCCAGAAACATCAGGGAGAAAACTGTATCAGTATGAGAAAACTGTACCAGTTTTAGGCAGCCCCCTTCTCTGACTAAGCATGCATAAAATCTGTATCAAAAAAGTCTGTTTTGGAACATTTTTGTTTACCACGAAGATGATTTAATCTTTCCCACAGACAAAAACTGTTTAGTCCTAAAGTCCTTTTTTGGGTACCACTAAGTGGTGCGGATCTTATTGGTAGCATGCACAGTTAATGAAGTCCTGGCAGTAAATTCTGCTTCATCAGTCCCCTGTGGTTACTTTATTCCCCAAATGGGATGGCTTTTTCCATTTTGGTGGCATTGCATAACCATGCAATACGTTGCATAGAAATTTCAGTTAAGTTGCACCCGGTTAGCTGCTTCACAAGTACACCAATGACTTCAGTCAAGAGGTCAAAAGATCAACAAAGCTGGCAGAAGTCAATATCTAAAGCGCAAATCTTTGCAATAAGTGCTCAAAACATGCTTGAAACCATTTTAAAGTAAAAAGGGGAGCTATTTTATAGTTTATAGCACATTTCTGTTGTAAATTAGCGGGTTCCTCTCTGTAATTCATTCTTTTTCACCTTACCTTCACCAAGGTCCAACACAGCAAGCACTGCACTGGTCGTGGCTTCCCCCAGGTGGTTAATGGCCACACAGGTGTAGAGTCCACCATCGGCTTGGTGGCAGTCCCGGATCCACAGTCCTCCGTAGTCCTGGTCATCAGAGGGCAGTAGGTCATTGTTACGGTACCAATGAAGGGTGGGCTGTGGGTGACCCCCGACAGTAACCCTTAATCGGACATCGCATCCTGTTGCTACAGCAGCCCGTCTCAGCTTGCGTAGGAAGACAGGCGGGGCAGGGACGCCATGCTGATCTGAAGTAGCTTCAGCTTGGCTGGATGACATCATTTCTACTGACCTAAGAAAGCCAGCTTCTCTCACAGTTCTTTGAGCTTATCTCTGGACATTTAACAAGAATATTTCAGAGTTACACTGTTCTGTTGGGCTAGGATAAATCCCTTATGAACGTCTAACTGGCTCAGGCATCAGGTTCCATGGTGCTTCAGAGGTTTCCATGATGAAGTCTTATTGTGATCTGTACCATCAAAATAATCCAACAGTGAGGGAATGAAAGTTATCATTATTGCATGTAAGATGCACAAGAAACGGTAATATCAGTATACAAAATTCTGAAAGCTGACCAGAATATGGATCTGTAGTTTGAAAAGATCTCCAAAATTTTGATGGGTAGTATATACATATATTGTACAGTCTCACAGAAACCTATTTAGTGAATTGGATTAATGCTGCAAACTGAAAAGGCAAACATGGTAAAACATTTTGAAAAGATTAGTCTTTAAACTTTCGATGGGCAGTTTATCTATTGTACAGTCACACAGTAGTCTAATTAGTAAAATTTGTCAATGTAATCAGCACCAGAATAGCGCAGACTAAATTAGTTCTAACTCAGCATCACTGAGAAACATGCTGTCTCAGTCTTGAAAATGTCTAATTAACATAATAAGACTCTGAAAAGAGAAAGTCTTTACCTTTGGCCAATTAAGAGAGCAGAGCATATTGTTGAGCCCCCATCCAGCATGGCCACTGCACTAAGCCCTCTAAGGATCAAGCAGCATTAGCAGGAGCTCTGTTTACACCAGTGAGGTGAGGCAGACCTTTTTTCTCTCTCTCTTTCTCTCTCTTCCTCTTTCTCTCTGTGCCCTACCAACTCTGACAATGTCAAAGAGGGCCCAGGACAGCAGGCTACTCCTTGTCGAGCTCTGTCCTCTCTGAAGTTGGGCTCTCCCTCACTTCTAAGTGTCCTTTTCCTGCTCATGCCCTTTAACCCTCACCGACTCCCCATGGAGGTGATAGGCGAGCAGCACCAGCCTTGAAGTGACAGCTGGAGCCAGAATAGGCTGCATTTTTTTGGGCGGCTCCTGTGCTTCTGTAGCTCCCCCCACCTAGTCTAACCATGCAAGTGGGCCCTTGTAACCAACCAAACAACTAGGCTGTTTGTGTGTGCACAAGTCCTGTGTGCGTAAGGACGTGGCACTGAACGAATGTTGTCTGATTCATCCGTCAAAGATAGTAGCCTACCAGGAACATGAGGTATTGGAGACGTGATCTAACTAAACAATACGCTACAATGAGGCTGTAGTGAAATATTTAGCTTGCATTCAATTATTAGTTCCAACTAGTGAATTATTTAGGTACTAAATGTCGCTCAAGGCATGTTGTGCTTAACATTATTTGCTCATTTTAGTTAATTCTTTTGATTAAAATATAACAATTTATCTTTTTTGGGATTGAGCAAAAGTGATACTTTGACCTTTTTGTCTTGGACCTCTTCTATCATTTCACTTTGTCAAAACTGATGTTCTTAGCATACTCCTTTGATGACTGCCAAAACATTTACATCAAGGCAGCATGTAACCAAAGTATTCACTGCAAAAACCTCAATAATTTCATCACCAGTTAGTTCACCCCACCTGCTGGCCACTTTAAATAATACCACTCCAACTAAAACTACACAAAACCCTTTAACTTCAACTTTGTAATGTTTGTATTATTTTAATCATAATTTAGTCATAATAAGGATGTCATTTAATTATTCAATGAAGATCTTTTTTGTATGAAAGTATATGGGCTGATGGGCGGAGTGCATTCCCAGCTACAGCTCCAAACCTCCACAGTGACACGAACCTGAGGGGCTAATGTGTCAAAGTGTTTATATGTCGTGGACAAGACTGTTCGTCTCCACAGATGACAAATGCAGCTAAACTTAAACGTGTGAAAAGCTTCATGTAAATATATTGTTAAAAACAAAAGCTGCTGTATCATCTGATATTTTGCAGCATTTAGGCTAAAGATTTCAAAGGAAGCTGTACATGGTTGCTTGTGGCTGTTTGTCTTATTCACATTTCCAATATGCACTGTGGTAAAACTGGTGCTGGAAGCAAAGAGCTACTGTAAAATGAGACTCTAAATCCTATGAAAAATGGATGATTATTAACAGTGTTACAGTGACAGGCTGGATCTATATAATGCAAAGTTGCCAGACAATGGCCAGGAGAAGCAATAAAAGCAGACATCACACACCCTATAATGAGTATAATAAAAGATGAATTTAAAACATAATATTCCTCTATATAGATATATATATATAGATATATCTGTGCCTATATGTAATTTGCGTGCACATTAGCTACCTATGTTATTGGATGATTTTGGCCCAGGCTAAGAGGAGGCCTCTACTAAATATTACAACAAAATCTAAACAGATATTTTGATTTGCAGTGGGATCTTTATTACTAGTACAGTAAAAAATCAACTAAATTTTAAACTGTCATTGTTTTGCAGCCGATCATAATCCTGGTACTGTCTTTCCTCAACATCCACTTCATTTTCTCCTTCAATCACTGCTTAGCAACCGTTCCAGTATCCATCTTTACCTTGGACAAGCTTTCAGTATTTTTAGCAGCGTGCAAAGAATTTGAAGCTCCAGACACAGAAGATGAGCCTGAGGGAACTGTAAAAGTGAGATGTGATACCCCTACAAATCAGAGGATGTCACATCTCACTTTTCGTTTTTTTTTTTTTTCTTAACTTGCAACCGCACACAAATGAAAAAATGTCGTTAAGTTCATCTCAGCTGTCCAGTTGAAATTTATGTTGTCATCATCGAGGTGAACGTTGTGAGAGCAGACGCATTTCATTTAAGTAAGCAGTACATTGGCTGTTGGGTTTACGTTAACCTGTGTTCTTGTTAATGTGTGCGTAATCCTGCTATTGTTTTTTTATTTATTTATTTATTTTAGTCTGTTAGTTTAGTTTCTTAGCCCCAAACTTTGCAGTTTGGTCTAAACATCAAAAACATTCTTGAAAAAAAAAAATATATATTTAAAAAATAGTGGTGACATGCATTCAACACTGTGGTTAGTATGCTGCCCCTGTGGTACTACATGGCCATTATGCTGTGATACTGATGGACTGTGATTCACACATTTTGAATAACATTAACACTAATATCTCGCCATAGTCCAAAGAGAGCCTGTCTTTTATTACTGATGGTGCTTGTTAGATACGGCTATAATAACTGATGCTCTAAAAATGCAGTTTTCATGCACTCATAATCATAAGACTGGCAACAGGTCTGCATCTGACTAAAGTACTTTCTTTTACTTGACATGAAATGATAACTCAGTTTGGCCTTACAGTTTTACTGATTTTATGTAATCGCCTCAGAATTGCAAAACTAATATTCGGTGACAAAAACATTGGCAAATTCTGCCTCATGGGCGCAAATTAACCCATCGTCACTCCCTAACACACCCTAAAAAAACAGGCTATATGTTACTGGCTATAGTTTACTTACAGTATCAGACACAAGCTAACAATAACTTACCTGTTACCAGATTACCCGGTATTTCACTGCATTATCTGAGATTTATGGCTCTCTGTCAGGCAGTCTTCGAGCACGCTAGCTAGGACAGCAGGCTACCCAAACGGACTGCACTCTTGAGACGTAAACGGTTACTAGCTAAGCCACGACAAAATATCTGACTACCAAATTACTAAATCACCGAAAGCAAAACTGATAGTATGTCTCTGAATATCAATAACACTATAAACAACTATTTTCCACTCCAGAGGTGGTTCACATAATCACTGAACTGACTTCGTGCTGAATCGCTGAGTTTCCGTTGAATTTTGAATTTAAAACGAGAGTGTTGTGCGCGCGGGCTCGTCTAAGGGCGCGCTGATCAACCACATAAACTCACCCGTAAAGACCCGCAGACTCTCCTGAAGAAATACACTGAATCTGCATCTCCTTACTACACTAGCTATACTGAAGATGCTTAAACAGTCTGACCACGGTCGGTGGCCAGTTACATTTAAAGGGGAATTCTCCATTAAGTGTCCAAAATGACAGCATAATTAGATGGTACTGTGGGTTTTTCACCATGGAAGTTATTCAGAGCGGTGTGCTATGTAATGTGGCGTTCTAGATAACCTTTCAGAGCCATAATTCTTCACAGCGGTAGTGATAGGAACCAGACATCTGTGTTTATGTTTTTAAAGGCTATAGAAGGTTATTTTACACATGCTACAAAAATTTAGAAGACACAGTTTACTGGTCATTCTGGATAAAAAATAAAATGCCTATGTATGTGTGGTGGTTGTAGACATCTCGAACCCTGATCAGATTTTTCAGTATAGAATTAGCAAATGCAATATGGCTAACTAGCATCAACACTAGCTGCATAAAGATATTAAAGACATTCTAATGATTTACTTAAAACAAATCTGAAATGAATAATTTCAGTCCATAATTTGGGTACAACAGGGTACTTTCAAACTGACCTTGGCAGTCAGTCAATATCACAATAGCCCTTAAAAATAATAATGAGAAAACATATTTTTTTTCTTCCAATGATCTTCAGGAATTTGGATGATGTAATGGCCTGCTGAACATGTGAAATGTGAAGTATTACAGATCTTTCATAGGATTGAATGGAAACAAAGTTGAGTGAATGAACTAAAACATACCATTTTTATAATCTATAATGAATGGCTCACGAAAAAGGATGTTTCAAGTATGAGATAAAGGGATTCACACACTAATGCAACAAAAATATTATTTATTAAGTATTTTGATGATTATGTTTCAATTAAAAGTGTAGTTAATGCTATTAACTACAAAATGCTGTTTTCTAAGTGCTGTAGATTTTTTAATGTTTTCAGTTATTTATCTTCGTTTCTTGTTTTTTTTAATTACAGCTAGCCAAATTATCTTAGGCTATTGTTGCCCATTTTAGAAAAGAACAATATATACATTACAGCTGCAATAATTAAAAACATTTGCTACAGTGATTGATTTTCTAAGGCACCAGTTGAATGCAGCTTGCTGCACACTTTTGTGAGAAAGGCAAATGTTTTGAGACAAGGAGCTCTTTATACATTGTGACATTACAGGCCTTCCAAGGTCAAGAACAAGGTATTATAACAGTTCCCCAGACTGGTCTATCTCACTGGCCTCTTCCCTGCTGCCCACAATGATAGCGTAAACCCAAATACTGGCGTCAAACATGCAGTGCACTCGTAGGAGGAACCACAGGAGGAGAAGAAAACAGAGATAGAACTGAGAGAACAAACAGAGGACAAGTACAACACAGTTGTGTTAGTTAAATCTGTTCCTGTCATCCCAAATGTAACAATCTGCAGAGTATTTGTTCAGGCTAGTCAAGCAAAAGTTGTATTTCAGAGGATTTTTTTTATTGGCTTGGAGATTATCTTCCCTCTCTTCTGTCTTCTGGTTCTTGAGGAGAAGAATGGGGATCTACACCATGTGTCCTGCTCTGCTCACCTGTACTCTGATCATATTGGCAGTGTTGACTGACCGTCAGTCCCAGGCCTGCCCAGGAGAAGATGTGCCTCGGGAAGTGGTGCTGCTATGGCTGAAGCAACGTATCCTGGAGGGGCTTGGGCTAGATGAGCCCCCTTTGCTCACACCGCAGAGGCCGCTTGGCGAGAGGGTGGACAGGGCAGCCCAACATGGAGCGTCACGCGTGAGCAGAGCAATCAGAGTGGAGCGAAGGCAGCATCAGGAGACCTCGCAATTTATCCTGTTCCCCAGCTCCGGTTAGTTGGTCCAGTTGGGTTTCTGTTGGTTAGAGGTACTCATTTCCTGTCCTAGAGGGCAACAGTCCAGCACTGTTTGGTGTTTTTCATGATTACATAACCTGGGTTCATCTCATATATTAATAAAATCACCAAACTGAGCTCTGCTGAAGCCTGACTGGTAATTTAATGTGATGATCAGTTATTAATCTCAATGTTACTGAGCTCTGCTGAAACCTGAGTAGACTGATGAGCCAGTTATTAATATCAGTGTTACTGAGCATTATAATAATTGCATTGTTACATATAGAAACTAAAATGAACAGAAAATCACATAGCTACCCACTTTATAATCAAATTTGTGAGATTTTGTTATTGGGATATGCCAAATTGTTCGCTTAATGAGACAGGCCATCTTGCTCGGGGGGATTGAGAGAGCAGTGTTGGACTGACGTGGACCGATGATGAGAGCAACAAAAAAAATTGAGAATTTTGGAACTTCATTCAGGCGAGAAGTGAATTCTCAGAATTATATCTGAAGTTTTTTAACGTTTGGGCACTAAGCAGCACCCTACATGGGGGCTCCCCCCATCCAAAAAATATTATTTTGTAAGTGAGAATAAAAAATGAATTGTTAGGGTAATCAATTTTGAAAATAAAGTATTTGGACTTACTGCACTTTTTCTACAACACGTATCATATAAATGTAAAAATTACCTACTCTGGGCCCCTGGTGATGCCCTAAGCAACTGCTTATGCCATTCATAGCAAGAAATGAAACAAAATACATTAAATACAACACAAAGACAATTTTATAATGGTACAGAAGGATCGTACAATGTGTCAAAATTACACAGATGGAAGTTTCAGTAAAATCTACTTGGAGAGAGGTTTGTCGTACTGTCACTGGCAAATTTTAACATTTGCTCTTACTGCTGAATGTCACAATTAATTCAAAATTATCTGTTTGTTTTTTTCCCCAGTGTGGTTTCTACATATTAAGCTGCATGTCCAGGGGGGTGAATTGTTCCTTTTTTGAAAGTTTAGTAATGTTTACATACTATATCAAACTTTCATTACTTAAAAAAGTAGAAAATTAGGCCTTTAAGGCTGTACTGAATATAGTTTTTATTTAAATATTATAGACCCTGGAACACAGTTAGGCACTGTTTTGATACTTCCGCTGTTTTATTTTCAGGTGAAGTGGGACAGTATATGTGCAAAAGCAGGACAGTTATTCAAACACATAATGCATAAGTACAGCAAAATCCTATGTACAGCAACAAAACACTTCAGCACATTTTGATATTTTGAACTGGCTTATTTTTAAAAACAAGGTGGATAGACTTCTGCATGTTTCATGCACTGGTAAGGAACTGACGGGCTTTCTCTATGATTATCTGCTCTCTGTATTCTTCCATATTCTTTTCTGTCATGGACTCACACTCCCCAGAAGACTACATTTCCCACAATCCCTAACCAGAAATTTTCTTCCATTGATCTATCTCCAAGTTTCATCCCTCTACCTTTATGCTGTTTTTTGTCTCTCTGTCCTGACTGTTTTGGGTCAAAGAGGAATTCCACGGATTTTTAAATTTTTCTCCATTATTGCATTGTTAAGATGTAAACAAAGTCATTCAGAGTGGTTTGATATGAAACTCTCCATTATAGAGAATGAGAATTTTTCTCAGCGATGGTGATAGGAACCAGGTATCCAAAGAGTTTTAATGCCTCTAAAGGCACCTCACAGAAAGTAATTACATGAAACGGTTATGAATATTTTGCGTGATGTCTGAGATATTGTTTTCTGATTGTTTAAGGTCTCGGCCTAGCATCTCAATCACTCAATTCAAATCAACACCAAAACCATAATTTTTTTTTTTTTGATCCGTTCAGAGCTGGACTTTCTTGTGTGTTTTGAATCCCATTTAGGATTGTCTGATAGAGAGCAGAATTCATGGTTCCATCAATTATGACAAGTCACCCAAGTTCTGCAAAAGCAAAGCAGCACCAGACTATCACACTACCACAACCATGTTTGACAGTTGATATGTTTTTTATGGTGGAATGCGTTGTTAAGTTTACACCAGATGTGACGGGACCCATGTCTAATATTCTGTAGACTTGTCAGTCTACAGAATATTATCCCCAAAGTCTTAGGGGTCATCTAGATGATTTTTGGGAAATGCAAGACGAGGCTTTGTTTTTTCTTTGATCAGCAGTGGTTTGCACACTGCAACTCTCCCATGGATGCCATTTTTTCCCAGCAATGGCTTTGTAACTCTTTCCAGACTGGTAGATTTCAGATTTTTCGCATCTGTATTTGAATCTCTTTAGAATGTGGCATTATGTGCTGCTTTTAAAGACCTAGCCTGCTTCACATTAGCAGACAGGTTTTATTTAATTGATGTTTAGATTCAACAGGTCTGGCAGTAATCATACCTGGGTGTGGCTAGTGAAATTGAACCCAATAGTCAATTGAATTTGGTTAACTGATTGATTTAGTAGCTAAGAGGGCCATTCATTTTTCACATAGCCAGCTAGGGTTGAACAGCATTTTCCTTCAATAATTAAAATTATCCTTTAAAAACAGTGTTTTGTGTTTACTTGGGTTATCTTTGTCTAATGTTAAAAGTAGTTTGAGGATCTAATCACTCAAGTGTGACAAATATTCAAAAACAGAAGGAACTAGGAAGTGGAAAATACTTTTACACGACACTGAACGTGCAGGACATTATAAGGCAAAGCTTTTTTTTTTCCAGATTTACCATTATTATGGAATAATAATGGAAGTGATGGAAACTAGGGGTCACAACGTCTACAATGTAAATATTGCTTTTTATTGACCAGTGAACCTAAAAACAGCTTCTGAATTTTATATGTATTGCTGATATTAGTAAAATAATAATGGTAAATCTGGTACCACTGTAAAGAAAATCTGTCAGTAAGTTTCTTTACAATGTATTATTTCACATCAAACCACTCTGAATGAGTTTGTTTACATCTCAATGATTTTATTATTGAGACATTTTGACAAATTGGTGAAATTCCCCTTTAAGAGCATTTTTTGCCCAACATAATATGTTGTTTGAATTGTGTTGAATGTTACATGATTCAACATAACAGCTAATTAATATAAAGCCTGTAGACTCTACACCACACATCAGGCATCAATAAGCTATGCTACCCTTAGTAAGTACCTATGCATATAATTAGGCCTCTTATGAAATATCCTGACTTAGAAACACTGATAACATACACCATATCGACAAAAGTATTGGGACGCATCTCTTACACATTGTATTCAGGTGTTTCATTCACCCCTTTTGCCACAGGTGTATAAAATCAAGCACCTGGCCATGTAGTCTGCCTTTACAAAGATTTGTGAAAGAATGAGTCATTCTAAAAAGCTTACCAAATTCGAGCGTGGTACTGTAATAGGATGCCAGTGTTGAAACAAGTTAGTTTGCAAAATTTCTTCCCTCCTAGATATTTCATGAGCAGCTGTGAGTGATATTTTTGAAAAGTGGAAGCTTTTAGGAACCAAGCAACTGAGCCATGAAGTGGCAGACCACATAAAGTTATAGAGCAGGTCGCTGAGTGCTGAGGAGTATAGTGCATAAAAGTTGCCAATGCTCTGCTGACCCAGTAACTGCAGAGTTCCAAACCTCATCTGGCTTTAACATCAGCACAAAAACTGTGCTTGGAGCTTCATGGCATGGGTTTCCATGGCCAAGCAGCTGCATGCAAGCCTTACATCACCAAGCCCAATGTCAAGCATCAGATGGAGTGGTGTAAAGCACGACTCTGGAGCAGTGAAAACGTGTTCTGGGGTGTGATGAATCACGCTTCTCTATCTGGCAGTCTGATGGACTAGTCTGGGTTTGGTGAATGCCAGGAGAACATTACCTGCCTGACTGCATTGTGCCAACTGTAAAGTTTGGTGGAGGAGGGATAATGTTATGGGGTTGTTTCTCAGGGTTTGGCCTAGGCCGCTTAGTTCCAGTGAAGGAAAATCTTAATGCTTCAACATACCAAGACATTTTGGACATTTTTTGTGTGCCTTCAACTTTCTGGGAACAGTTTGGGGAAGGGCCTTTTCTGTTCCAGCATGAATGTGGCCCAGTGCACAAAGCAACGTTCATATTGGCATGGTTGGGTAAGTTTGGTGTGGAAGAACTTGGCCTGCATAGAGCCCTGACCTCAACCCCATCAAACACCTTTGGGATGAACTAGAACAGAGATTGTGAGCCAGGGCCTCTCGTCCAACATTAGTGTCTGACCTCACAAATGCTCTTCTGGATGAATGGACAAAAATTCCCACAGACACACTACAAAATCATGTAGAAAGCTTCCCAGAAGAGTGGAAGCTGTTATAGCTGCAAAGGGGGGGACCAACTCTAAAGTAATGCCTGTGGATTTAGAATGGGATGTCATAAAAGCTCCTGTAGGTGTAATGTGTAGGTGTCCCAAAACTTTTGTCTGTATTGTCTGTCTCATAGTGGTTGTGACATAATAGCTCCCAAAAGTGTGATAATAAACAATAATAATAAACCACAATGACTTTAAAAGATGTAATAGACTTTACCTACATGTTCAGCAAAATCGAGACAATAATAAAACCCACAATGTAAAAAAATGACATAATATAAAAATATAATGTATGTTCATTTTCTTTCTCCTTATAAATTATTATGTATGAAAAAAAGCATTCTGACTTGATGGTCTGCTAATCATCTGTTTGGTGGGACTGATTTCACATAATGATCATTCCTACAATGATGGCCAAAGGCCAATGAAAACAAATGCTGAGTGATAAGTACTACTGTGACAATCATTTACAGTCATATGCAAAAGTTTGGGCACCCCTAAGGTAACACATCCTCTACAGAGAACACAATACTGCACATTTTAATGCACGCTTAACATATTGGGAGAAAAATGAAACATAAAATGTGGCATGTGCCAAGTTTATGGCACAATTAATATTTTTCGATCCTTTTTTTCCCCATTATATTAAACTCAAACAAATTGAAATCATGCAATAGAATTGTAAAGACAATTGGCATATTTAAGTTTGTTCCCTGCAGAGAATGTGTTAACATAATTTGACTGGGAATGTTCAAGCTTTTGCACACGACTGTATCATAGTTACATTTGATTAACACTAGTTACCACTGGTTGTGCCACTTTTACCTCATGTTCCAGTTTTGCTAAATTCTCCCTCCCTAAAATGTTAAATGGCTGTAAATAACTGGTTTGCGTCAACAAAATATTGTTGTTGTTGTTTTACTTTTAATTGATTTTATTCCATTTTAATTAAAAAGCAACAGTGAAAATCAGACACTTCAAAAGAAGACAAGGTGCTCCCAATCCTTCAATAAGTGTAAGATGGTAAAGAACTTCTTGTAAGCAAGAGTTTCTGGCTGTCAGAGACAGCACAACTGATGTAACAGGGTGCTGTTTGATGATTAAGTTCATAAATACCTGTATCATGTCAGGACAGAGCTTGTGCGTAGGCTAAGTGGAACCTTGTAAGTGGTTAGGCAAGACCTGACATCTTTTATACTTTGATCCTATCTTCGTAGACTCCACCTGTCTGCATACGTCAAATCTGTCCACCTCAGAGGCCTCCAGCCACTTCACCTACTACTTCCAGCCGTCTCTGGACAACCAGGAGTCCGTCATCACCTCTGCTCACTTCTGGTTCTACTCTGGTGAGGCCATTGCAGAAGATGCCACCCTTGCCCCCCTCTACATCCTCACATCGCGCCAGGAGCTGCTACAGGTGGCCAAGAAGCCGGCTAAGAGCAGTCCTGATGGCTGGACCACCTATCGACTGGACCGCCACCTCCATGCCGCTATGGCAGATGGGCCATTCATGCTGCAGGTCTGATTTAGTGATGAACAGGTGTAATCAATTTATAATCAAGTTTTTAGGGCTACATTTCTGACTGAGATACTTGACAGAATGTTCTATGGTTTTAGCTGTTTTACCTTTGCTAGCAAGTTAAGTTAAAGTACCCATATCATGCACTCTCAGGAATAAAGGTATGAAACTGTCACTGGGGCAGAACCCCTCTTGTCACTAGGGGGTACCCTCAAGGGTACATCTCAGTACCTTTAGTCAAGTTGTATTGTCTCTACACCACGTCTTGTCTCCAGGCCATTTTTTTTATTGTTTTGTTTTAAAACATCAGGTTATGAGGAGGTACAAATACATTTCACCTGGAAAATAATTATTTAGGGTCCACAACTGGACCTTAAAACCACTGTTGTACCTTTGACGGCACATTTACATTGTTTGTACCTTGATGAACTAAAAATGTACCTGCACAGAACCTTTATTTCTAACAGTGTGGAACCAAATTTCACTCACTTTTTAAAATAAAGGCGAAATAACACATAATCACTGTTAATGTTCCAAAACATATCATTCACGCGAGGACTGCACTGAACACCACTGCACTTAACTTTATTGATACAGCTCGAGGCAACATACTGTCACATCACGGTGCATTATAGGATCATTCCAACATATTGGCAGGGTTCATTCTTTGTTTATGTGCTGCAAATACACATATACACTGTGCAAGCTTATAGAGATTGCTGTTTTATTGCAGTTGTTCAGGCTTCTCAGCTCAAAATTAAATAAAATAAAAAGGAAGTGCATCTTAACCAAGTCCAGAGGGATGCCAGACATTTATGTAATGTTAACATGAGCCTAATGAACAGTGTGGACCCATACAAGGTGGTTGTAAAATTGCATACCTCACCACGAAGCCGAGACTTTCTTTTTGTTAGCCAGCTTCTTATTCCATTTTTAATTTTCCACCATAAATGGCGCAGCAGTTACCTTCTGGTGCTTATGATGCGTTTTGGAAGAGGTAGCTCATTACAATGACGAATCCACTAAATTATGTTGAAAGTTTTATTCCATTATATCTACATGATTAGATTAAAAAAAAAAATGAACTTGTTTATTCACACCTCTCACAGTGATACTGTGTGATCCTGTGTGCTGTTTAACCATAAGAGCTGAATAAACTTTCCTTCTCTCTCTTCTTTCCTTGATTTTGCTCTGATCTTTGACGTGGTAGTCAGATCCACATGGTAGTCAGCTCTGCAAATACTAGTCCATGGGCTCAAGATCAGCCAAAACAAAGGAACAGAGATTAAAAAAGGAAGATTCATTCAACTATACTTAATCAGCCTAGACCGACTAACCCAGCCATAATGGTGGATCACTCTTAAGACACTGCGTTATGACATCACATTCTAAAGCTCTATGTGGCAAGTTTCTAAAACAGGGAAAGTGTTGTAAGCAAATTTTGTTTCTCCTGTCTCCCATTAGGTCCGATGCCCAGCCTGCGGATGTTACAGCTCAGAGGAGGACAAGACTCCCTTCCTGCACCTCCATACCAGGCCACATGCGCCTGACCGAGCCCGCAGGGCCCCTGGCATCCCCTGGTCACCGAGCGCCATTGAGAAGCTCCAGAGGCCTTCATCTGAAGGCATCCACACCGACTGCAAGAGGGAGCAGATTGAGATATCCTTCCAAGAGTTAGGCTGGGATAACTGGATCGTGCACCCAAAGGTGTTCAACTTCCACTACTGTCATGGTAACTGCTCCAGCCTGGAGCGCACCACCACTTTGCTGGGGATAAACCAGTGCTGTGCACCAGTGCCCGAGAGCATGAAATCACTCCGTTTCACCACCACTTCTGACGGAGGCTTCTCCTTCAAATACGAAACCCTGCCCAACATCATTCCTGAGGAGTGCAACTGCATTTGATCCTCTCATACAGTCAGCTTGTATTTTGATGGTATTTGATAATTTCATTTGATATATTCATTTCCAATCAGTAGAGAATGCCTACATGAAAACTGTAGATTTGAAGATGCTTTGGGTTTAGACTGTCATTAAAAGAGATGGAAAATATGTTGTCCTTTTCATGGCTAGAGAAGTGTTCTACCTCTTAAGGTCAGTGAAAACTGATTTCATTTAGACTGACAGTTGGCTAGTCAGTATTCTTGGAAGTACTGACTAATTGACTGAGTGATTACTTTTTAAATGCTGTAGGTATAGCAGTTACAGACACTATTATTGAATATGCCCCCCTTAAAAAACATTGTCCATTCACTGTAAAGCAAAGTTATATCCCTGGATGAGTAATTTGTAAAAGATTATGATGGAAGATGTTGTTTAGATAGTAAATAAAATGGCTATATTTTGTACAACATAATCCCTGGTTCCTATCACCACCACTGTTAAGAAATCAGAACCTGTATTTTTCTCCATATGAACCATTTCACATCAAACCACTCGGAATGACATCTCCACACACATTTTGTAGGAATTTGATTCTATCTGATTCCACTACATTTCAATAAACTAAGATGATTCATTATGATTATACATATTACATATTGTGCAAATGTATGGAATGATATAATAATAATAATAATAATAATAATAACAATAACAACAATAATGACAATAGCAAGTGTAAATGATCATTAAACTGCAAGATGGATGCAGTTAACAAATTTGTGTTTTTAAGATGAAAGTCTAAGTAAGCAACATGTCTGGAATGATATGCTAAATGGGGCCTTCTTACCCCAAAGGTGTAACTAAATTCTTCCACTTCTCCACAACCCCACCACAAAATTATATAGTTCGGAGGTGGGGGGAGGGGCTTGTTCATTCAAGTTACCCTTTAACATAGGCAAAAACAAAAACTACTCAACTGGTTATCAATATACAATTTTATTTTTCAATGCAAGTAAACAACAAGGACAATAACTACAAAATGTATCAACGCACAGGAATCTGTCTAAATGGTACAGAAATGATTTTGACTTTGTACCATGTCACTAAAGCAAAAAAAAAATAAAAAACATGAAGGATTGCACATCTTCCAGTTAAAAACACATTTCTACAATGGCATAGAACAAATGACAAAGATGCCACAATTACACAGCTGAACCTTTCAGATGCAGTAATCTTTTTGAATCCAGTTTTACCATGATGAAAAATGTGCTGATGAGCAGATCCACACAAAGAATAGCAGAAGACACAGTTTGAAAAATGTTAGTATGTTCATTCCAAGACAATATTAGAAGTTAACTGATTTCAAAAAAGACATATGCTAAGGCACAATGTGTTAAACAGTCACAGCTGATTCGATGAGTTGTCACAACTGACAACTCACCAAATGCAACAATTAGATCAAAACAGCACAAATGCATTAATTTCTATTCGTATTTAGTTTCAATCATTTAAGTTACAAAATTAACACATTCAAAGTATACGTCTACTTGTACTACAGCCGAAACCTATACTAGGTATAGAATTCATTACAAATGGAATAAAATGTAACAACTGATTCAATGTATTCAGATGTAAGTAAAATAGACCTTTTAGTCAAAAGTTAGACAGCATGAATGATTTTAATTTACATAATTCAAGCATTTTCCAGGTTTTTTTTAGTACTGTCCAAATCTGGTCAAATGTACATTTATGGCAGTAACATTATTCAGATGTGCATTTTTATTAGTGTCATTGTTAACACATACAAAGACAGCGTGATTGGGAGCCTACTGTGCAGTCACCACTGTAAGATCATAAGGCACTGATCTGACCCAGCATCAAACCTGGGAAGATGTGAAGTACCACAAAGAAGAGGAAAGAACAGTTTACCTCTCATACAGGCATGCACACCTTACAAAACCTTACACAAACACTACAAACCACAAACTACAGATCTTGTTTGCTAAGTATTTACACTAATGGAGCTTTCATATATTGGAATGACTTGAAGTGGAAGACTTGGTAAGTAAGAAAATGGCATGTCTGTATTGTAACTTGGAAAACAACATTTAAAGGACATTTCACTACTTCGCTGTCATGGCAAAGAATGTGGCAACAGCATATTTATGATATGACATACTAAATTCTAAATGTATAATACTCTGTGCAATCCTAATTGCATTATCAAGAGCCAGATTAATCATGCCCCTGCTAACTTCAACTCATCACACCTACATTACAATGGGAGGAAGAAGGGGACAGTAAAGAGCAGTTTTTCAGAGAGCACTTGCCCTCCTCTGAGGTGTCCTCAGTGTGCTAAAAGGCTAGCAAAGCAAACTTTGCAAAGCAAAGCATAGTGTACATACATTTGTGAATAATAGCTTTGTCTGTCTATAAATTTAACTGTGATGTATTACTGTGGTGTACTACCTTTCTTTTTTGTTGTTAGCTGTTGTTAGCCTTTAACATGCTAACTAGCAAGCTAGCTGAGTAAAGTGATGACATTCTATAAGCAATCTAGCGTAGTTTGCAGTTTAACAGATGGAGAAGTTTGTAAACCCAAGCTCAGCAAATCGTGAAGGAGCGTGAAGGAAAGGCCCTAAAAATTACATTGTACACTGGAGAGGTCAAGTGGACAATGGCACGCTAAAACCGGTATTGTAACAGGTAACAGTTTTAAACTCAAGCACCTTCTCTTTGCTTGACTGATGCCATTTCTGCTTCATTGCCTCTCTTTGGACCATTTTGCTAAACCACAAAGCATATAAGGCAGGAATCACCTGCACTGAGCAGATGAGACAAACTTGACAGTGTGAAGTAGTGGAGTCTCCCTTTAATAATGAAAGGCACATTTTTCTACTAAACATACAAACACATGCGCATTCACACCCACACACATACGCATCTTCGGTATCCTTGTGTCAATGACTGCCCTCCGTATGTGCATCCCATCCCATAGAAGGCCATTTTGATTGATGGAGAGGCAAGTCAACAGCAATGTACTTGCTTCAAGCATGGACCCCTTTGGAAGCAAAGTGGAAATAGAACAAACATTAC
>JAILXH010054414.1:2966-16136 GCA_023558415.1 Piaractus mesopotamicus | reverse complement strand
CAGCCAAATAACTATTGTGACTCTTGTAGAGACTTTACTCTACTAACTTCTATTACGCATCAGTGCGTCATCACTGATCTTAGGCATCTCTATGAAAATCAATAAGAAACAGCACATTCATGTGATTAAACTGGAGCGCAGATCAGACAGAATGCTTAATTGCCTCATGTTTGGAGCCGGCTGTAGGGGGCTATTGGGTGGCATGGTGATTAAAGCAGTGCTGGTAAATGAAGCATACCTGTGCCAGGCCGGTTCTGTTCAGTGCTGTAATTAATGGAGAGAGAAGGAGGGCGCTGGCACTTTGTTTTTGATCTCTGATTCATATCTATCCACATTCTGTTGGATAGTTTCACTTCAGTGGCTTTCAGAGTAATCACTGCCTGAGCACACATTTATACACAAACACATCAGCCCTAACTGGCCAATTTCTTAGAAACACCTACCTTGTAGTTCCAGCTTGCTGGTGTACAGTTTGAAATCTGTTGATGCACAATTTACGCTAACTATCATCATCAGTGGTCGGGGGCTGACCACAGAGGTGCTCTAGCCTGGACATTTTTGAGTGGTGGACCACTCTTAACAGTAAAATTGAATATCTGCAATGCGCAATTTCTGTTAATTCTCTAACCCAATGCTGAGCAATATATCGGTTATAACGGTATACCGGTATTATGTGTGTACACACTTTGTAGCTACTTTCCCAAAATGTGTAGCTAGCTACAATTTAGCTATTTTTCCAGAAAAAGTAGTGGCTACTTTTTAGCTACTTTTTGAAAAGTAGTGCACTACTTTTTAGCTACATTCAAAGCGCAATAGTCAGAATGTTGTGTATCTCCACCTGACACAACTGAAAAGCTGCAAAAAAAGATCACCAAAAAGTAGGTTTAAGTGTAACAATCAAGCTTACACAACCAAAGGTGTGATATCCCACAAAAATTTAGATTAAGTAAAGGCAAAGTCAATCATTTCAGGTTTTTCCTAACAAAAATCAACAAAAATAACCAAATACAAACCAGACAATTTTGTGCAAAGCATTGTCAATTGCTGAAATAAAACTGTTCCAATTTGAACATTTTAGCAAGATCTGTACAGACATGACATTGAGAGTCCTTTGTTAAACTTCAGCAACACTTCAGCCTCAAAATTTGTATCAGTGACCCTGACTCTGCAGAGTACTATTAGTAATAGTCTATTATGAAAAAATGTTTTTTCCACTTTAGCTAAGGCAGGGGTCAGCAACACACGGCTCTTTTACTGACCTGTTATGGCTCCACAGCAGAACTAGATTTTTAGGTAAAATAACACAACCAGCTCTGCTGATCATTGTAACATAGTTTTAACAATGAATGGTCTTAAAATGCTGGAGTTAACATATAACTGCTAACGGGGCCGTAACTAGGATCAGAATTTTTGTGAGGTCCATTTTGCAGAAATGTTACTCACATCTGATTGTGATTAAAATAACTACCAAATATGAGTATTACAGCAACAGTAAGTTTCTCCTTTTGTTTTTTTTATTCAATCACTGCTTCTTTTTTACCCATCTATAACTGTTATGTACCTTTTTCTTTTTCTTGTTCCTTCTTCATCCCTTTGTTCTTCCATAACTGCTATTAATGTTCCATAAACTTATTTGACTTCAATTGCCCTGTTTAGGTTTAATTAATCATTTAACTATTTATTTATATGTGTAATTTCAGCTAAAATAATACATTAAACCTACATTAAATCAGGCGATAGTTTCAATTTGATTTTGTTTCATTTACCTCTCTCTCTCTCTTTGCTTGTCTCTGTTGCATCTCTGTACTCACTGATTATTGTAAAAGCACACATTAAACATATGTTACAAAAAGGCTGTCTGTACCAAAGCCCAGCTAGAGGGAAAGGCAGCTAGTCATATAGTTAATGAGACAAAATATAGTCTAATGTACCTGCTGATTTCTTATTGTTTGCTACATGATACTATACCTTCAATATGCTGGTTAACAGTGAACTTTCATGTTGCTTGTAGTCTGTTATGAGTAACACAATCTAACTTTAATTTCACATCTAATCTCTAATATAGCCGACTATGGAGCCTGTAGCCTAAACTGAGCAGCTACTGGAGCTGGACTAAAGCATGCTGAATTGGCTAGCAACACTACGAGCAGTCCAAGCAAAAAAATTAAACATAGGTTTCATTTTACAATCTTAATGTATTATTTGTGCTCATAAACTCTCAGCTAGCTACATTTTTGCCATATTGATGTTGTGTGTTAGCTTGTGTGCTGCATACCTGAACATCTCAACAAGTCAAAAGTTACTCTGGTTCTCTGGGCTGTGTAGCGTCTTGTACAGAGACAAACAGAGCAGGCAGTTCAGTCTATGGCCGAGCCACAGCTGTACTGAGGTCAGCTGAGAACCTCTCACTGCTCACTGTGTAGTTTCATCGCTTTTTGAATCTCATAAAACCCTGAGAAACTTCTGAGGAGCTCGGAGTCATAACGCCAGTTACGAACGTCACAGGCGCTGATTACTGAAGTAAGTGCGGACAGCAACAATTAATAAGCAGTGATTGGAGGGTTGAGAAAATAACGCTGAGCTTGGCAGATTTTGACTGGCCATAATTCAGTGACAGCTCTGATAGAGAACAAAGCAAATTTCATATATAAAATAAGGCATAATATTCTGTCCCCAGATTTAAGACGAACATCAATAATTTGGAGATGAATTGAATTATTTGCATTTATAATCACTCCGGCTGGTTTCTGGATACGTTTAATCTGCAACGAGAAACTGTCAAACACTAAGTCGTGAAGTCAGCTTCTTGTTCAAATTCTCCCGTTCCACCTTAAATGGTGCAGCAGTAATGTACATTCTGGCGCCTCATGCACCATTTAAGGTGGAACGGGACAATTTGAACATGAAGCTGGTAAATGAGAATCTGACTAGAGCCTTGGAAAAAGTTGGATGTTCAGAGACATTTTACATGTTAAAGTTTCCTGACTGATGTGCGAGAGAAGCGGCTACAGCTGAGCTAAAGCTTAGCAAAGTAAGTCTGCGTTTTCGTTTATATTATGTTTTTTTAACCTATACTAGCACATCAGCACACAGTGAGACTTATTTACAGCCAAGATGGTAAAACGGATATGAAATGCTACAAAAAGTAACGCACTACTTAGCTACTCCCCCATCCCTGTGCACACCTGATCATTACTTCTATATAAGCTTGTTGGGCTTTGCAGCTAAAAAAAAGCCTTCACTCTTCAGGGAAGGCTTTCCACAAGATTTGGAGTGTGACTGTGGGAATTTGTGTCCATTCAGTCAAAAAAAAGCATTTGTGAGGTCAACCACATTGGACCATAAGAACTGGCTCACAGTTGGCATTCTATTTCATTTCAAAAGTGGTCAAGGCACTGTGCAGGCCAGTGGAGTTCCTCCACACCAAACTCGTCAAATCATGTCTTTATGGAGCTCGTTTTGTGCACAGGGTTACAGGCATGCTAGAACAGCAAAGGGTCTTCTCTAAAGTGCTGCCACAAAGTGATTGAAGCATACAATTGTCTAAAATGGGGTCGGCAACCCAAATGTTGAGAAGAGTCATTTTGTCCTTTTCACAAAAATCTCCACCTTGGGAGCCACAACATTTTATGTCCATTTTACTGATGTTACGTGTTACGTTACACCATCTTGGCTGTAAATATGTCTCAGTATGTGCTAATGTACTAATATAGGCAAAAAATATGAACGAAAATGCAGACTCACTTTGCTGTGCCTCAAGCTGTAGCTCAGCTATAGCTGCTTTTCTCACATCTCCGGCAGGACACTTCTCTGTCTCTCAACATTTGACTTTTTACGAGGCTGAAGTTGCTTCTCATTCGAATTTCCCTGTTCCACCTCAAATAGTGCCTGATGTGCCAGAACGTACCTGCTGCAACATTTAGGGTGTAATGGGAAAATTCAAAGAAACTGGCTTCAGCTTTGTGACTTTTTTTAAGTGTTTGACAGTTTCTGGTTGCAGATTAAACATGTCAGGAAACCAGCTGGAGTGATTATAAATGCAAAAAAGTCCATTAGTCTCCAAATTATCATGTTCATCTTAAATGTCTCTCTTTGCTGTTTTGTTAGCTACTAGCTAGGCGAGATTGTGTTGCTATGTGACCAGCATTCTGAGAACCGATTTTCAGGGTAAAAGGATGAATTAGCAGTTATACATTAGCACCAGTTATTGTTAAAACTGTGTTAGAACAATCAGAGGAACTGTATGTTACTGTAAAGTAGGATTGTTTTATTTTAACCTAAAAAATCTAATCCTGTTGTGGAGTCGCAACAGGGCAGCAGAGGAGCCGCATGTTGCCGACCCCTGGTCAAAATTGTGTGTGTATGCTGTAACGCTGACATTACCCTTCACTGAAATCAAGGGGCTGAACTCAAACCCTGAAAAACAGCCACAGACCATTATCCCTTTTCCAACTTTACTGTTGGCACTATGCATTTAGATAGGTAATGTTCTCCTGGCATCCACCGAGCCCAGATTTGTCCATCAGACTGCCAGATGGTGAAGCATGATTCATCACTCCAGAGGACACATTTCCACTGCTTCGGAGTTCAGTGGCAGCGTGCTTTACACCACCACACCACTTGGCATTGTGCATAGTGATCTTAGGCTCATGTGCAGCTACTCTGCCATAGAAGCCCATTTTTTTTTTTGTTCCAGATACAGTTTGAAACTCTGAAGTGAGTGATGCAACAGAGGGTGGACGATTTTACCATTTGGAGCCTATCCCAGCAGTCATTGGGCAGAAGGCAGGAAACATCCTGAACAGGTTGCCAGTCCATCGCAGTGCAGACACACAGACATGTACATTCACACACACCTAGGAGCAATTTAGCATCCAATTTCTCCAGCCGGGGAATCGAACCCAGGCCCTTCTTGCTGTGAGGCGAAAGCGCTACCCACTGTGCTGAACTTTATGTAAAATTCCCTTTGGTGTCCTACAGTTCAAAGTTCAAAGACGTGTTCATCATGTACTGGCTATCATGTTTGAGTTATGCTTAAAATTAGCTGAAATTGTCACTATCGAAACAGTGGGTGTTATTATTGCTCACCATGTGGCCATGAGGGACAGGGATGCAGTCTCAATTTCCACTCTAAAATGCAGGGTTGTGCCCAAAATAAGGCTCCACCTACGGACTAAAGCTTAGTGTTTCAGTAGTGACATGAAAACGTGGGACAGCATTTTTTAATGAAAGTTTTTTTTTTTTACTCAAACATTAAACTCATTATTAATCTAAATCTTTCAACTTCAGTTCAAAAGAAATCAAAAAGTACTGTATTGTAAAGTAAGGTATCGTGTAATTGGGTGTGTCCTAATTAGTGGGTGGAACTGGATTTGACTAAACTGAGGGGACAAATACAATAAATAAAGAAATAAATAAATACCAAGACGTATCATTATAACAAACAACCACACAGCAAGTAATGGAACTAAAGTTAGCTAGGTTGTGGGTTAGCACACTGTTGCTATAATTGCTGCTGTGACACTAAAAAGTTGCCATCACAAACATATTAAAGTTTAAAATGTCAGATGCAGAACCTTTAAAAAACAATATTGAAAAAAAAAAACAAAACAAAAACAATTAAAAATGGTAAGTCTTCTTTCACAAGCTGTGGGACAGCCACCTCCCAATAGAAAGTACTCTATAGATGATGATTTTGTGTATATTTAGCTTATTACTATCTCTATCTCTCACCTTGGGTTTCAATACATACAATAAGGTATGAATGCCTAATCGCTTTTTTCAAATCTTTTTTTTTTTTTTTTCCACTGTGGCTTCAGGTTAAGCTAATTCAGTAGATCGGTCCATATAGCGGACCCATGAAGCAGGTTGGTGGCCAACAAAGTGGACAGCCGGTGTATACGTCAACAAGCAAATGTTCACACGCACTCATTTGCAAAATGATATGGAGTGTAACTGAGCCTTTATTAACATCTCAGTTAAAAAGATTGACATCTATGCCTTGCTCTTTTTCATGTGCGCACTCTGGCCGTAGATGCTTACAGAAAAGAGAGCTGAGTAAAATATAATCATGCACCAGTCAATCACAGCTCACGTGTCACAGCACATCATTCTTCTTGATAAATATTTTAATCCAGTTCTGATGGGCTGTATTTGTTACTGCAGGTCAGAATAGTGGTGTCTTTTCTGTGAAAATGGGGAGAGCTGCTGTACGAGTTGTTAGAAAGTGAAATTTCCTTCTCTTAAATGGCCACTTTGATGTTGAAGCATGAATTATTCCCACTGTCTCTCACCAGCGAGTCCATCATCGCACTCATCGCCTCTTAAGCTTTATAATGCCAGTGCTGTTTATTCACATTTTTCCATGAGAGAGAATTACTGAAATAGCTGAGCTCATGCAGTATGGGCAGGAAACAAGCAGCCACATGTGCCCACAGTGAGCGCTGAAAACCTGCAAATGGGAGAGATTTGTTCAAGCTCAGTCTGCAAAGCTACTTGAGGCAGCTGAAATCAATACATTTCATTTTTAACAGAGGGATGCCATCGATCGCGGAGAGTGTCTTTACGCAGGGCCAATCTCATTGTTGCACGCTAAGGCGTGTATTATTTTAATCATCGAGATGTTTCATCTGCCAGTCCCTGGCCTCTCCACACTGATGGCAGAAACACTTTCGAAATGCAGGACAAAGAGAGTGCAGTCCAGACGCTGCTCAAAGTGAAGCCGAACAAATTCTCTGGAACGAAAAAGCATTTTTCATGCAGTTTGGTGTTCCGTTCTCTCCTTTTTTTCTGCAAACCCCTCTTTCTTTTAGCTCTCTTGTCCCCTCTCTTTCATTCTTTCCATATTTCCCATTCACTCTTCTCCTCTGTCTCCCTCATTCACTTTTTCAGCCTCACTCTCACTTTCACTGGCTCAGCCAGCTACTGCACACAAGCACACAGGCATACGCACAGACAAAGGCATGCTATGGATTGTGACGAATGAGGCAGCCAAATCGCTCGATATGTGAATGAAATATTCATCCTGAAATCGTTTTCATCTGTAAAGCCTCATTAACCCAATTCACATCCATCAGGCGTCTCTTGGGGATGCTGAGGAAACTGTCCATCGCTCAAAGGCGAGACGGCGCGGAGAGATTTTTATCCTTACACGCCGAGCGCCATGCCAGCGACCCTGACAAATCACTGTCTCTCCTCACGGGAGAGGCCATGACATCACATGGCTCTGGAGCCACTCTCTTATCCTCCCCACCGTCCAATAAACAGCTTGCAGCCATTACAGCATCCCGCTCCAGCCGGTAAATACCACAGTCATTAGAATGGACTAAATGGCAGGAGGTGCTCTCGCTGGGATCGGGGTAAATGCCACAGGGGTCAGGAGTATAACAGCAGGGCAAATAGCACAGGGTCAGCTCCGGGATGAGCAGCCACACGTTAAAGGCCATGAGCCTCTCCTCAGACACGCCAGGCGCAGGGTGCCGGGGACAGTTCTCTCCAAGATTGTATGGTCTCCTCCAGTGAAGGACCAGTCATAATAGATCATAGAAATCAGCAATGCTTACTGTCCAGCTAGTTGCCTGACCTGCCTAATTCATTTTAGTTTCATTGATAGCATTTATAGCACTTTTTACAATGGGCATTGTCATAAAGCAGCTTTAGAAATCTAGGTTCAAACCTTTAAGATATGGACAATAATGGCAGGAAAAACACCATATGAGAATGAGGAGAAGAACCAAGACTCAAACGAAGAATCCATCCTCCCCCGGGCCACACCAGATAAAAGCATCAAGGAAGTATTACTGTAAACCCAAAGGGCCTCTAAAAATTACAGGTTCCAAAGGGGTTTTCATCAGGCTGGGAGCCAGGTCCAGCACTCAGGATGTTTTCTGCTACCTTTTTTTCACTGTTATTCCCTGTTAGTCTACACCTTGCGCCATCACAAGTTGATAACAAACAACCCCAACTCGGACTTTTCTGGAAAGGTTAGGAAAATTCAATTATTGTGGCACTACAAAGGTATAAATACTCATGATGCTTGAGATTTGGAGCAACCCTGAAACAAAGTTTAAAGTGGGAAAGTAAGATTTCAGGGCCGTGATTCATTTTCAAAACTCAAAACATTCGTGAAAACTCAGTTTTAAGGGGCAATTTTTTCATAAGAAAGGCTGGTGAATGAGGCCCAATATTTATTAGCAATTGCCAGTAACACTAGCAAAATATTAGTAATTACAAATAACATTTTTCCATTCGCATCTAGAGAAGTTCCCAAATTCTTAAAAAGAAAAGTGGTCTTCCTCGGCATCATTATAAATGACCCTTTGGCACCTTTGCTTTAAAGTGTGGTGCCATACTTAACTCTCATGTTCTGTTTTTTTTTGCTAATTTCTAATCCAAGTACCTTAAATGTTGAGCATCAGCTAATAACAATCTGATTTGATATCTACATTTTTATAGATACTACAGTTTTAGGTAGGATATGCTACTTGACCAGTTAATACTGCAGTGAAATCACTTTGTTTTATGTGCATAATGTGACATTGTATACTGATATGCTTTGTTTTTGGTCTCCTTTTTTTCTTTTTTTTTTAAAGATAACCATTTCATAGTTTGTTTAACATTTATTATGATCCAGCTTGACTGACCTTCTTGATCATTTGGCTACAATGACGTTCAGGGGTAAAATGCACATATGGCAAACATCAGTTTTGAAACATTTTGTTTACTACACGGGGTGATTTTTTAGCAGCATAGTGCTGACTGCAGAATGATGACTCGACTTCAGAGGTCTATTGTCCGTGTTTTTTTTTTTTTTGTCTGTTTGTGGCACTTCTACAACAGCAGTGAAAGTACAGTGCAACAAACAAACAAAGTAGTGAAGCTGGATCAGGCTTATTTTAGCCAATAACTGATCCATTAAAATATGTCAGGATCAGCCTCATCAAATTCCTACTCATTCCTACTCATAGCCACATAGCCACTCAATTCCTAGTCATAGCCACATTACTTACATTGTTGGGACAAAACCTTGTATCTCCATTTTTGTCATTTTTGATTTTTTTGGCATAATTTGTAAAAATCAGCTTTTACATTGTGTTAAAATCTCACAATAAATGGACCAGCAGAACTTCTCCAAAACTACTTGGAAAACAGTTTGTTCCATTAGGTTCCCTTATATGTTCAGGAGGTACTTTCTTTCTCCTTTAATGTTACCATTTTGAAGATACAAGGTTTCTGACAGTGATGATATGTTAGTTTTATAGTACTATTAGTAGTTCTATTATATTAGTGGAATAATTAATTGTTATTACTGGATATTACCTCTTAAAGTTGTTTAGTGAATAACAGGCTAGGATTTAAGCTTAGGATTAAACTTTCTAGTTCTTGTAACTATTCTGTCTGCTGTATTCTAGGCTAGCTAAAGTTCAGCACCTATTCAGACTATCATCAGTCTTTGCGTCCCATATGACTGTGTTTTAGACTCTTTTGTTCAAAATTGTTGAATGACATATGCATGGTGATACTCCTGTCTTACAATATTTACTGTCTGCTGCCTTTGGACAATTTGCCAATCATGCTTTTAATCCAAATGATAGCAATTGAGATAGTCAGTAATGTATGTAATGGCACAGGCCGGATCGTCAGGTGAAATGAACTTAGGTCTAGTCAATATATCTAATATTTTCCTATTTTCCTATTTTGACATGATTGTGCACTGATTATAAGAATAAGCTTATTTCTAGATATTTTTTACTTGCTTTAAGTGATTTTAATTTAAGTGAGTAAATTTATCTCAGTATACTGGCAGATCATTTTGCTGGTTTCAAACACATTTTGTAAAATAAGCAAAATTATCTGCCAATATAGTAAGAAAAATTTACTCACTTAAATTAAAATCACTTAAAGCAAGTAAAAATGTCTAGAAATAAGTTTAATAAGAAATATTTAATTAAATTTACAACAATCTCAGGAGATATTAGAAGATTAGATTCACTGACTACATTTAAGATAATGTTACTTGACATTACCATTTGATACCATTTTTTGCAGTGTAAGATTTTATGCCTGACTGTAATCCAACGGGGCCTAACAAAATATCAAGTTTCGGGCCGTGTTTGGAATGTTTTTTTCATGCACGACATCAGGCTTGAGTCAGGTTTGCATTCCAATGAATATTTTTTTTAGTAGACTTAAGCATTTTGTAACAAAGTAAAGCCACATCTGTGATAATCCAAATCCAGGGTTAAGGTTTCAAATTTAGCAGTACCAGTTGGGCCGGATTGGATCAGGTCTCAAACTCTCAGGTACGGGTCGAGTTCCAGCTTCAATTTCACACCCATGCAGATGTCTAGCCCTGACGCACAGGTCATTTAGATGTTGCGGAGAAGAGAGAGACACAAAAGAGAAGTTACAATCGTTTTATGTGTAATTGCTTAGTTAATATTTGTCAGCTCTGTTTGGGAGGGGGAAGATTGGAATCTTGTGAGCAGTTTATCATCCTGAGTGGTGAACCCAACACTCTTCCACCCAATGTACCGTAATTTTATTCATCGACCAAATTTGCAAATGAAAAGAATGGCGTATTCATAACGTGTAAATGGGCGCGGACAGAAAGCAATCACGAACTGTGTTGCTGCTTGCCCAGTGATTCATCAGCTGGGGCTGCCAGAAGCTGCTGCATGGAGCTCCTTGTCCAAGGACAAACACACAGAGGCCACAGCACAGAGCTTCAGCACAGAACTATCTCAGTTCAAGGCTAAGATATGTTCTCTTGTGCACTATATCGTTGCTTCTATGAAATGGAAAATGTACAGCAGCAGGATGAAATGTTAAGTAAATGTAATGGAATTTTGTTTTTAAGTAACTTTGGACGTTTCTGTTGGTCAATTTGTGATAAGGTGTTCACATATGTAAAGAGTCACTGACAATTTTAAAAGGTGCAAAAACAACAACATAAAATAATAAACAAGGCAACAACATAGTGTATGCTGAAGTTCAGCTCCTCTACATACTTTACTCATCGGGCTGGGACGTTTCAAAAGGTAAAATGACATTGGATTCGGTTTAAGCAGTCTGTTTGATATGATTAGATGTGATCCAATCTACCTTATTTTACTGTTTAATCCTTAAATTAGAGTCATACTGTGTGGACACGAGTCTCTGAGCATTCGCATAACTTCTGCCACAGTCCTGATCCTATCTGTTCCAGCCCTCAAGTCTTTCTTTCATCTCCCAATCCACTTCCATTTATCTGCGCTCTTTGAATTCCCGTTCCTCAGAAATGCTCCGGTCCCTCAGTCATTTTGCATATGCGGAGATGCAAAATTCATACCCTTTCCCTCATAAGACGTTCAGGTGGTGGCTATAGTGAAATATGGAGGCACCTTTTTCGTGTACTGTGATTGGATGTGTGGGAGATGGTGGCCCATGACCAGGCTGGTGGTGCGTAGCATTGTAATGAGAAGCTCTCCCTCTCACATATCATTACAGCGAGGGCCCTGGAGACCATAAATCTCCACTCCACATCTCATCTCAGTGTCCTCTGCTATTTCTCACATGTTAGTTGCTGCGGTTTTCACTGTGCTGTGCTTCTGTACATTTTACCACTCTGCAAAAATGGTGTCTTGGCAAGTGTGATCATCTTAAATCTGGTCACTTGTACTGCGCAAAAGTCTGAGACCACTCTTCATTTCGGCCCTTAAGTACAAGTTATTTATTTTTCAGGAGATATTTCAGAGGACATTAGATATAAGCTCATCCATTTGCATATGGAAGAAAAAATCAGGGGTTCAAAAAAGGAATTAAAATATAAAAAGAATATTAGACTGGCCAGTTGGTCGGTTACCCAAAGCTCAACATCACTGAATGCGTTTGGGATTATTTGGATCATGAGATGCAGAAAATGCAACCAACTTCTAAGACTGAACTTTGGAGGCGAGGTCTCTGACTTTTGCACAATACTGTACATCTCGTATTTCTTGCTTTGAGATATAAGTAATTTTATTCATTCTTTGATCTTATTCATACAGCAATCTCATAATTAGAAATATAAGACATATTGACTAAATTTAAGATTACCTCATGCCAAGATATAATAATTTTGTGTAAAGATATTAAAAGACCATTTAACATATTTTTAGACATTTTTACTTGTTTTAAGTATTTTTTTTTTTCATAATAGTGTTTTGCATAATCATTTGAAGTTTCTAAATTTTGCAAAAAAAGAGTAAAAATAAAAAAGACCAAAATAAACAAAAACAGAGATGTATGGTTTTGTTGCAATAGTGATGATGTTCAGCCTGTTTCTAGACAAGTATTTTTATCTAATAAAAATAGGTTGCATACTCATATTTATTCTCATGATAAGAAATAGATGCACTGAGTACATTTAAGATGCTTTCTCTTGCCAAGACATTCTTTGCAGCGCAATCCATCTTTCCCACAAAGAATGAGTTGTGAGGTGAGCTGAGCCCTTGATCTGACCTCGTGTCGACCCGTGGCCTCATTAGAATGTCTCTCTAATCCCACCGAGCACATTTCTACAGTTACTGCGCTGAAGAAAAACACTGCGCTGAAAAACACACCTTCTCTTTAGCTTTATGGGGAGGTCTCATGGGAGCACAGCTGGGGAGTGATCACTTTACTACTGCTGTAGAACTGCAGCTACCCCACATGTGCTCATAAACATGCTTTTTCAGATATTTAAAGCGTAAAGGTATGTGCGTTAGCGTGTTTGTGTGCGTGGGTGTGTAAAAGAAGTGTTAGCGCCTGCTATTGTTTATGCGTGTGATGCAGCAGAGCTAAGGAGTGGGAGTGTAGTGGGTGCACATGTGGTACGGTGGGCAGCCTGTGTTTGGGGTTAGCTGGATTAACGTGTCACATATAAAGCTCTGTACGATCGCTTTCCCTGCTGAGTAAAGCATGCTTGCTGCATTAGGGCCTGCGCTTACTTACTTCGTCTGTTCTGTGGTATTACTGCCTAAGAGAACTGCACTTTGTTTTCTTTTCCTGCTTTTGACTAATGGGCGAATTAAAAAAGTAACCTGCTCCATGCTGAAAGCCCGAGAGAAACAGTGCAGAGTGAGCCATGCACAGTGTGGTACAGCTGGGGCCTGACAATATCCAGGCTCCTCAGGGCCACCCTGAGCTAAGCATCTGAGTTTTTTTAATCCA
>JAILXH010054357.1:0-14772 GCA_023558415.1 Piaractus mesopotamicus | reverse complement strand
GAAATCCTGTATAGAAAAAAAGATGCATCGAGATGCATCGATAATCGTTTTATAATCGCATCGCAGCCCTCTGAATTGAATCGTGAGGTGCCTAGAGATTCCCACCCCTAATACATATGTATGTATTCATAAGCATAAACCAAAGCTATGTTTAAAAAAATAACACTACTTTATTGCAAAGCCGTTGTTGGCTATTACAGCTTTGAGACATCTATAAGGATGTTAGTAAGGAGTAATTTTTTTTTTTTTTTGCAGAATTGTTGTTCAATTTTGGTCAATTTATCTTGGCAGATAGTCTTCAATTTCTTAAGGTTATGATAGTATCTCTGATGGAATCATTTCAAAATAAGTAATTTCAAAATCCTCCATAAATGTCCGTTGTGATTCAAGAGAAGAGATTATCTAGGTCATGCAAGCAGCTTGACCTTTTTTTAGAAACTAATCTTGAGTTATTTTAGCTGCATGTTTGGGGTCATTGTCTTGTTGAAACGTCCAGCTTCTCCTCAAATTCAGTTTCTTGGCTGATGAGATTAAATTCTCTTCTAATATGTTCCGATACATTGCTCCAATCATGTTTCCTTTAATGATGTGCAGTGCTCCAGTGCCATATGCAGAGAAGCAGCCCCATATCATGATGTTCCACCTTCGTACTTTACTATCAGCATGATGTTCTTGGAATCATCTGCGCAAACCTTCTTTCTCCAAATATGACAAGCTGAATTATTGGCAAAGAGTTGTATTTTTGTTTTATCTGATCAGAGTACATCATTCCAAAAGAGTTCGAATTTGTAGAAATGCATGTCTGCAAAATTTAAAGAAGCATCTCTGCGATTATTTTTCAGCAGAGGAGTTTTGCATGGGGTGTAGGAATGGAGATGATTGCAGCGCAGTTCATTGATTATTATTCTCTGTGTAACTGTTGTTCCTACTGCTTTCAGGTCATCATGCAATCCCTTTTAAGTGACTGGTGGTCTTACTTTCCTTATGAACTTTTGCATGTTGCACGTGTCCAGGGACTATTATTTGTGGTTCCATGAACTTTGTCTATTGAACCAAATGTACTGACAAGAATGTTTAAGGCTATGGCTCTGCAGCCTTTTTCATTCTAGTGTTGTTTAATAATGTTGTCCCTGAGAACTTTAGGAAGCTCTTTTATTTTCATCATGATTGCTGCTTGTGGTGTAAAAGCTTCCTAACCAATGGTGACACCTTTTATAATAAAACCAGGTGCAATTTGCATGTAAATTTATTTGTTTTTTTTTTTGTTTTTGCTCCATTCATATCTAGAACTTGAGTTCTTTATATAAGCTTTGTATATGCTTGAGTCCTTTATATATACTTATGAATATATAAAGTACAAAGTTTATGTGTAAATTAGGAGTGAATGTGTGCACTGGGAGTATACTGAATAACAAAAAAACTGGTAGTTTAAATCATTAAACAAAAAACTTAACATGAAATTAAGTTAAGTACTGCATCAAAAGATGTGAAAAGAAAAGAGTCATGCACAATTATCCATAATTAGCAGTATATATGACAGTCTATCATTATTATGATAAATTACACCACAAAAAGCTTTTTTGAGCATACACCATGGATATCTATCATCAGTACTTAAAAATACTCATCAACTGCATATTTCATTAAAAAAAAAAAATTACAGTTGCTCCCAAAAAACATAGTCAGTGTTGAATTGAAAAGGTACAGCATCTCTGTGGACCTGGACTTGGTCTCATGCTCTCAGTCCTGGTCTCACTTTAGTCTGCCCTTTATGGCTGTGACACTAAGCTGTTTTGATGTGATGTCTTTGACAGTTGCTCTCCAACAGTTTGTCTCATCCTCAGGGTCTTAGTTTTCACTCTGTCAACACGTAGATGGATACTTAGAATGACTGCATTACAAAGCCAGTCTTCCTTTGTGTCACTATTATTTGCATCAAATAACTCATTTTGAAACATGCTGTTTTATTATTTTAATTAATATTATTTTAATTATTTTAATAATTACTGTACTAGGACACCCATTGAAGAAATATATTGTAATTCATTACTACATATCAGCTCAATTTACCATGCTAGTTAGAATGAAAGTCCTGATTGAGCTCAAGTGTTTTGTTTGTCATGTCCTAAATAAACGCAATTGCATCAACAAAGGGCTGTTACTAGTTTATGCTTGTTGTTCAGGAGTCTTATTTTTGCTCCATTTGAAATAAGTTGGTCCCAACCCTTTCCCCACAATAAAGAGCAAAACAGCTTTAAACTAGTAGTCTCATCTAGTGGTGTTTATTTGTTTTTAAGAGGAGGGAGGACTGGGGTATTTTCAGTGAAGTCAGCTTGCAAGCATGATTAGAGATTACGATGCTGAATTAAAGTGCTTTTGCTTGTAGTGTAGTGAAATCTTTATGTTAAATCTTTATGTTAGCTTAATGCAGCATCATTTCTTGCAGTTGCCTTGGTAACAGATACCCTGTGCTGTACTGTTTGACTCCACCCTACCTCATTTAGTCTGTTTTTAAGAAAGGGTTTTTAGAACTCCAAATTATGCCTGCTCCAGTGGATATGTGTTATATTCCCCTGTCATTTATATACATCAAATATATCTCACACAATCACTATGCATGTGGATTATTCAGGAAGATCTGAAACTGACAATCTGAAAAATCTGAGTTATCTTCTTTTAGCTTCACTTCTTATTCATTCATTTGTCTTCCACACAGTTTATATAGGAACTATTCTCCATTACCTTAGCCAGACTTTAGGATTAATATCCACCAAACACAGGATTCTGTTGAGTCCTCAGCAGAGAGAATAAGACCTTTGGATCTACATTCTCTACTGTTCACTGCTAATTAAAAAGTCAGATTCTGATGTCTGATTGGTAAAGGTCTTTGTACAAGTGCCTAAATTTCTCAGTAAAGTGAGCAAAGTAAGCTGCTTGTCATGACATATTACGTTTCCCATGGAAAGTGTTTGACTTTGTCCTGGGGGGTATTCCACGAAGCAGGATTTTTTTAGTTTAGCAGATAACTTAAGCCTAAAAAAAAAGCCTGTCCAATAGGAAAAGAGCTGAGGGACATTCTTAATGGATGATCCACATCTTTGGGCTTAAATAATCTACCTAATTGAGAAATCCTGCTTTGTGAAATACCCTCTGGTCTTCACAAAAACATCCTTTAGTAGTGTGTATGTGGGCATAATTATGCTGTAAAATTACTTATTCCTTGGCACCTGTATGATCATGCAGACCAATCATCATATCATTATGTGTCTATCACCATGTTAACCAACAGCCTCTGTGGGTTCAAGACACTGTTTGGCTTGTTCCAAAGGGCCAAATGCAACTGATGACATTTAACAGATATAAGACTATTTCCTTGGTCTCCTCTGCGCTGTGCTCTGTGTTTTTCTTGCTGCAACCTTTCCTGTCCTAATGACTCTGTGCTGCAGCAAAAATCATCATAGGAAATAAGCAGAGCCAAGTATTAAAGCTGAGAGCGGCTGTACGATTTAGCCATCATTCATTCATTTATATAGCAAATGCAGCGCAATATTAAAGAAAGAGAGAAAGAGAGATATAGTCTTTCTTTAGCTAATGAAGTAATGCTAAGGAACATTACAAAAGCCAAATACTATAGATTTCATTCATAACAATTAATAGGGGATTCCACTGATTTTGCAAAATTTCTGCAAAATTTAATTGTTAAGAGGTAAAGTCTTTCAGAGTGGTTTGATGTGAAATGTGCCATTCTACAGAATCTCGAGTCAGAATATGTCTAAAATAAATTGAAATAAAGAAACTGTGGAGAAACATTGTGGCCAGATGTCAACTGAGTAAATAAACTAAAAATAAATACAAATGCAAAATAAATAAATGCAAAATTTCTGCAAAATTTAATTGTTAAGAGGTAAAGTCTTTCAGAGTGGTTTGATGTGAAATGTGCCATTCTACAGAATCTCGAGTCAGAATATGTCTAAAATAAATTGGAATAAAGAAACTGTGGAGAAACATTGTGGCCAGATGTCAACTGAGTAAATAAACTAAAAATAAATACATGAATAAATAAAATCTCACCAGGCTGTACATCCTCCATGTATTTTTGCCTCGGAGTACAGCACAATTCACCACCACTTTCCAAACTATTAGCCAGCAAACAAATTCTACAACTTTCTGCAGCTGTTCTGATGAATTTTCACAGGTCCAACACAGGAAAAACTGTTGACATACTGCTGTGAAACTCTGCCTCATCTGAGCTATGTATTCTAAGAGAACACTGATGGACGAAAACAGAAAAAGGATACAAAATCATGAATTCTGTCAAAGTGATGAGGCTGAGGGATGCAACGCTGCGCTAAAGAATATTACATGATGTGACAAAAAACATTTATAAAATGCTAGTTTTAAGACAGAACGCCCTTTTTAAAAGCACAAAGAACCAGTTCTTAAGTTTAGTCACTTCTGGTAAATAGTTTTATGACTTGGTTAACAGAATATACACTTCAGTTTCTCAGTTAATTAGAAATTCGTACCTTGTACAAAAAAATTGGCCATTTTATCAGGTACACTTACCATATATTCAATGTTATACTATTCTCAACCCAGCCATGATATTGAGGTGTTTAAAAATCCCAACAGTGCTGCAGTGCCCGATACACTTTGTACCAGTGCATGACACACTAACAAGCCACTCATTTAAGAATGTATTTAAGATGCACTGACAATACTATGATTCATATATTAAGAAAGCATTTATAGCTTCTCAAAATTATTGGCTACTACTTTTTGCATCCTGTTCATGAATCAATTATGTTCTTGATCACTGTCAATATGTAGCAAGTGGCACTAATTGAATGTACATTTTAAGCTATTATCCATATTCTATCACTTAAAATCGGTATGTTTAAAACACTCGAAACATGCCAGTGATGACACAAGTGATTGTTCTCTTAAAGAAAGACAAAGAGACAGACATTGCCCTCTAGTGTACATGCAAAACACCTTCAGTGCCTGCTGAATTCCAATTCAGTCTTATTGTGTTTTGAACTGGAAAAGAAGGAAGAGGGTAGAGAGAGATATAGGGATGCAGCTTAATGCTAGTAGCTTTAACGTCATGTTTGTCCGATGTCTTGCAGTGTCCTTTCTGACCTCCTGCCGTTGGCAAGATAAGTCCAGCCAGAATGATTTCTCAGCTCCCACCTCTCTCTTTCTTACAAAGACACACAGTGCATGCAATGCATGATGCAGTGTAATGGATGCCCTAAAGGGAAAATACAACATTTTTCACTGCATCTGCTATCTGCACTGAAACTGATCTGTCCTTATCAAGCTGAGCCACTACATTGACCAAACTGGATTAAATCTGCCTCAAGTCTTTTCTGTTAAGATTGCCATGGATTTATAATGTCTAACCAGCTGTCCTTATTTCATGAGCCATGCGTTTAGTGACAGCTTCTCATATCATTATAAACTCTCATCTTTTTATGTAAATCTTTTATGCTACTGCTTTGCAAAATGGCAAAACTATAATGATACTTAAACACAATACATGATACATATAACATATTTGTTCAGTGTTTTGCAGGACTATTTATGCTTTCTATGTAATGAAATATGCAGTTAGTCAGTGTTCTTTTATCCATGATATAATCAGAAAAGTGTATTGCGATGTAATATAATATGATAATGTTATCATATTGCCCACACCTTTTTTCACTTTTATTATTCATTTTTATTCTGTAAAAGAACCTATCAATTATTTTAAAGATGAATTCGAGCCATGTGGACCCATGAGTGGATTTATTTACAGCCCTATTTCAAAAAAAGTTGGGATGCTTTGCAAAATGTAAATAACAACAGAAAGCAACCCAATCAAACCCTATAATTAATTGAAAATAGTACAAAGACAACATAGTAAATGTTGAAACTGAGAAATGTTACTGTTTTTTTAATAATATATGCCCATTTTGAATTTGATGCCAGCAGCACCTTTCAACAAAGTTGGGACAGGGGCATGTTTTCCACTGTGTTTCCTCAACTCTTATTTTTTCAACACTTGTTTGGGAACTGAGGTGACCAATTTCTGTAGTTTTGAAAGTGAAATGTTTTCACATTTTTGCTTGATATAGGATTTCAGCTGCTCAGCAGTTCAGGGTCTCCTTTATTGTATTTTCCATTTCATTGTGCCAAATGTTTTCAGTGGGTGACAGGTCTGGACTGCAGGCAGGCCAGTTTATCACCTTGACTCTTCTACTACAGAACCATGCTGTTGTAATATGTGCAAAATGTTGTTTGACATTGTCATGCTGAAATGTGCAAGGCCTTCCCTGAAAAAAACATCATCCGGATGGCAGCATATGTATATATAGTTTAGGATTAATGGTGCCTTCACAGAAGTGCAAGTTACCCATACCATGTGCACTAATGCATTCCCATATCATCACGGATGTTATGTTTTAAACTGCACTGAAAACCAGCCGGATGGCCCCCTTTATTCTTTAGCCTGGACGTGGCGTCCATATTGTCCAAAAAGAATTTCAAATTTTGATTCATTGGACTACAGCACAGTTTTCCACTTCACCTCAGTACATTTTAAATGAACTCAGGCCCATAGAAACAGTGGGTTTTTTTTTTCTGTTTATATAAATTTAAGTCCCTTGCGTACAGAGATTTATCTGGGTTCTGTGAATCTTTTAATGATATTATGTACCATCGATGATAAAATCCCCAAGTTCTTTGCTATTTTACATTGAGAAACATTATTCTTGAATTGTTCCTGAAAGACTGTCTGGCATGCTCTTTTTATACCCGATCATGTTACTGACCTTTTGCCAGTTAACTTAATTAGTTATGAGATGTTCCGCCAGGTGGCTTTTTTGTTTTTTGTTTTTTTTGTTTTTTTTACACAACTTTGCCACTCTTTTGTTGCCCCTGTCCCAACTTTTTTGAAAGGTGTTGCTGGCATCAAAAAACTTCTCAGTTTCAACATTTCATATATTGTCTTTGTATTATTACCAATTAAATATAGGGTTTAAATTATTTGCACGTGAATGCATTCTGTTATTATTTACATTTGGCACGTGTCCAACTTTTTTGGAAATAGTGTTGTATTTATTTCCTCTTTTTTATGATAATGCTTATTTATGATAAAGTTTGTCCACTGTCATAATGTTGATGTATCTGTCATATTCAATCTATTGATCTATTTATTACAAGCTTGCACAATCTAGACAAAAAACATATTGAGATTGTATTGCTCTTGTAGTGTAATTCTGATTTGTCTTGCAATATATTAAAACACGTCAGAATTTTATTTATAAATCGGTTAACCCTTGATGTGACATGGTTAAAAATTTGCCTTCATTAGACGCCTCCAAGTTTAAATGATTTATGCTTGTTAGATCATGCTAATGCCTTGATTTATCCATCAAAAGAATGTCTGTGATTGGTCAAGATGCTCACTGCTCACAAAAAACATTCTGTGATTGCTTATTGGTGGCTCATTTGCATATTGCCTTCTGAGATATCAGTTTTCCGAAGGCGAATACTGCAATGATTAGGAAAAACAATTGCACAGCCCCAATCTCTTCAGCATAATCTCTACATTGTTGTTGAAATACAGTCACTAATGCTCTTGTGGCTCATCCACAGTTTGTGCAGTATACTTTCTGTCCTTTTACTTGCTTTGCCCTGTTTACTTGCTTGTCTCCATCTCTTTCTTGCTTGTTCGCTCACCTCATCTCCCCAAGGTAAATGAACCGGTTCAGTCTCTGCGAATCTACTGTGTCCATTTATAGGAGTGAGAGCTGCTCGGGCTCCAGATGGTCCTGGTGATAGCTCAGCACCTCACACTGCTTTTGATCAACGCTAGGCGCATGGTTACGTCAGACACACTGCTGCCTCACAGGGGGAATCCTGCTGGAACCAGAGAGGAGATGCAACTTGATGAATATCTGTTTCGTTTTCCATGAGTGTGTTTGTGTGTGTGTGTGTGAAAACCTTGTGTATCCTTGTCTTAGCTCTACATAGTCTACATCACTGTATTGTTTTGTGGGAAAGATTAAACAGTCAAACAGTTATATTTAATTAACTATTAAATAACGATTAAATAACAATGTATGGATTGTAGGCAACAGTGTGTCAATTAGCATTAGCTGTAGTGTAGCAGAAAGGAACAGGCCTGTGCTCCTGTGCCCTTGTGCTATAGAATTATAGTAGGAGGTTGTAAGCTCACTCAGGCTGAAGAAGCAACAGCTGGCTCAGCAAGAGCTGTCATTAGACTTTCTCTCTCACAGCGTTGGGCAGAATACTTAAAAAAAAGGAAAAAAGTAGTGATGGCTAATACACAGTACTAAATGTATTCACTAACATATTCCAATACAAACATATTTACAATACATCAAAAAGTTTTTTCATCAAAAAGTCACTTATTTAAAAGAAGTTTTCAAAATTTCAAAAAATTTCAAAAAACATTATTCTGGCTTCTATTGAGCTAAATGCTAGCAAATTACCAGTAGGAAACAGATCCATCCTCTGCACACCACGACAACATTAAGGCTTTCAGAGCCAGACTTAAGGCTGTATTACACTTAAAACGATGGTCCTTCAAAGGTTCTTTCACAAAGAAAATCGTTCTATACAGAACCATGAAGAACCCTTTGCATGATTAAAGAATTCTTTGCATCATGAAAGGGTTCTTCAGACTAGCAGAGAATGTGCTTTGATGGTTCTATGTAGAACCTTTTTGAAAAGGGTTCTATATAGCACCAAAAAGGTTAGCTTAGCTATATAGAACCATTTTCAAGGGGGTTCTAAATAGAACCATATACAACAGATTTTCCATCAATCTGAGGAACACTTTTATAATGCAAAGAACCCTTGAAGAACCATTTTTTTAAAGAGTGTACTAAATGTTTGCTGTGGCGCTAATGCAGTTTGCATGTGCATAAGCACCCACTGCCTTTAGCTTGCAAAGCTAAAAGAAACATACTCCTTCTGGCCATGTACATATACAAAGTTAGGGGCCAAATTTATTTCAGAAGTAGGCTTACCCCTGAATTAAGTTTGTGTGTCAGTGTGTGTGTGTGTGTGTGTGTGTGTGTGTTGATGGCAATGTATCTACTATCATCAGCCCAGTAATGAACATAAGGTTAGCAGGATTGTTCGATTCGATTGTTCCCTGGTTGCAAACTTCCAAAGAGCAGTGGCACTACAGCACTACTTCAGCTCCCTACAAATATTACTGCATATGCACTTATTATAAGGTCACTACTTGTCAAAAGCTACAGATTTGAATGAAACACAATTAGCTTAAAATGTCAAAATGTTAAAACGTGATTAGCTGTCGTATGGATTGCCTTGCTGTAATACTGTAGTGTTGTTATTTTAGTTGTAATCTATCACTGGCAGGCCAGGATTATATTTTTGATTCCATCCTTCCCACTGAAATTGAATGGAGTTGGGCCAGACTGGTGTAATGATATACAATAAATGTGGGAGCTGTAGTATTTCACCTGTTGTAAACACAGCTCAGGATAGGCGGTGAGGCATTACACATGCGCAGTGCGCCGGATCCGACTAAAAGGCTAAAGTAGCTAAACGCCCGTTGTTTGACTGCAGCTATTTCATAACATATGGTACTAGGAGTTAGACGCTTGTCAGGGACAATGACAACAAAGCAATGGGGGAAAAAACGTCATCTAGACGGAAATAACGTTTTCTTAACTCTGGTGGCGTCCCAACCTGCAGAGTACAGCAGTAAATAGTGTATAAAAATAGTGTAGAAGTGCATTCATCGGTGAAATATGTCAGGCATAGAAGTGTGGAGTTTGGGACGCAGCCTGTATCTCACTGCAATTGGTACCATGAACAATTCTGGGAAACGCAATGTGGCTTTGTTGCTAACAGTGGTTGGATCTCAGGCTATAGGTGTCTGCAATACATCCACATATGGAGAAGAGGACGACAAACACAAACTGGACAAAGTTTTGGATATGTTTTTGAACACTGCATACCCATAAATGATCGAACCATTTGATAGTTTCAGAACGAACTTGAAAATCAAAGCTCAAACATACAACTTCGAAGAACCTCAATTTTCTCTATGATACGCATGTTGCAGAACGACAAAGGTGAGAGATGGAGAGACAATGAGCTGAGTTTGATTTCCGATTCGGAGAGGAAATCTGCCATGCTAGCGAACTTTATGGCCTGCACTCGAAAGTTTCTGATGGGAGCGCGGCGGGAAGTGCTGCAGGTGGGCAACTTGACAGTGTTGCTGTGGATGCTGTACGGCACAAGGGGATACCGAGTGACTGTGGTAGTTTTTGACTGCAAGCGCTATGGGCGTAATCATGAACCTAGACCGTGTCCTGCATAGAGACTTATTTAGAGGAATGCTTCAGGAAAGAAGAAATGACACAAAACGCCATCGACTAGGGTAAGTCTGTTAACACTGTTGGGGCAGAGGCCATTGTTGCTAGATCTCGCAAAAGAAACTGAAAGAAAGCCTTAAAGCAACCTTAGTAAAGGCTAAGAGGCTCAATGTTACGAAAGTTATGCTCCCTCTTATGTTTGTGATTATGCCTGATGGACATGAATCACTGCTAGGTGATTAGGCATGAATAGACCTAGTGTCCACGAGTCTACACAATAAATGACATGATCTGTCTGTATCATTACGTTATCTGACATCAAGCAGTAGTATTTTGTCTGTTGCAAGTACAGCTCAGGATAGTGAACAGTATAATGCCACTTATGTTGTAACTTGATTGCTATATCACAATATTACAACTGGTAGCCAGCCCGTAAGACCATGGACTGACACAGTTTTATAGCTGGACTGATGCCAAGATTAGACCCAGCTTATACAGGACAAGTAACAGGTGTGACAAACATGACCATATAAGGAGAAACACAAAATAGGCAGCCTAAAATACAACTTCAGCACATTCACACACAACACAGCACATTTCACAACAATAACTTTCTTCAGTATCCACATCAAATAGCTACCTTCAGTCTGCTGTCCATTTTAAATGTTTTTCATAAGTAATAGTTATGTGTAAATGTGTATGAGTGTGTTTGAACTTAATATACATGACTGGGCTTGCACACACAAGCATGTTTAAGCAAATATGGATACTTTATGCTCTGTTCACACTGAAAAAGTCAGGGTTGGGGGAGAGAATGCATTGATTTGGTTTTGTATGATTTGCCTCCCCATACTGGCAGTTAGAATGCAGACTCAGGCTTTTCTACCACCAGAGGTAATCCATACTGCGTATCACAGCTTCTTTCATCAAAGTGATCTCTTACTTCCTGCTTCGCCCCTTCTGCCTCTATCTCCTTTCTGTCCTTACCCTCTCTTCACCATGGTTTCTTTTTGACCTTTCATTTATATATAAATGAACAGAGCACAATGTGACAGCCTTATGGTCACAGCATCAGTTTAATCGAATATAGTTAGAATACTTAATTTCAACATAGCATATTCAAATAAGTATGTAACATTCAGTAAAGTAAGTTAATGTTTTTGACCATATGTAGTGGTGTGGTGCTGGAACAGTGCTGGTTAACTAGTCCTTGTGCTGTCTAATAGGTAACTGCTGAGTCTCAGTGATGTCACTTGTGTGGACTTACTTATAAGTTATGTGGAGTTATACAGGCCATCTGATGTATATTGTACATTATTGTAAATGCTAGTTGGTTGCATTCAGATGGTCATCAGCAACTGGTACATGTATTAAATGAACGATGCGTGTATCTGCTGAAATCAACCAATAATATTGCTCCCGGCAAAAATATATTTATTGTTGGTTGCTTTCGATAAGGTCTGCTTAGTCACTGGAGTCCACAGGCTTAATGTTACAATCAGTTATACACATTCTGAGATAGAAATTAAGTGTATTAATGTATTATTTGCTAGCTTGGCCTATTGTGTTTACATGATATCATACTGGCTAATGATTACTTTTATGTCACAACTCATAAACCTGAGTAACATATTTGGGAAACTCAAAATTTAGTACTTGTATTTATGATTTTGTAGGCCATTTGAGCTGAAGTGGTAAACTTGAAATTTATAAATTCAGAACACACCATGGGATAGCCTTAGTCTAAGCTATTAGAATCTTGCCAGTTACACTCTTATTGACTCTGCATACTTCAATTTATGCACCCTTTTTACACCGTGTGTCGTGACATCCGTTTCACTATGAATGAAGTCTGCATCCCAAGCTTTTAAAAAGTCTGCTAAAAGTTCACATGATCCCCCTTGTGGACTAGAATAATGGCAGAATTAGATACTCGGCCGTGCAGCACTGTGATGTCAGTGAGTTTGCAAGTCCACGGAAGGCTAGAGATTTAGACTGAGTCGAACCCTGTGTGCGATTAGGCTGGTCACACTGCATTTACAGTATGCAGATACAGTATGATTTTAGCAGATGAAACATTCTCTGCAATGGAGCTAGGAGCTAAGCACCAAAGTAGTTTTTGTGTATATCACTGAAAGGGAGGAAAATGGGGTGAACACATACCAACAGAATCTCCCGAATGTGCATATGTTTGCTCTCAGAAATTGTGTATATGTGAAATAAAAAGTCTGAAATCATACTTAACTCCTTCCTTAAGAGCACTGTGTCTGACGTAACCAGGTGTCTCCAGTAATATTCAGAGTTAAGGTTTAAATTTAAATTAATTTCAGAAGAGTTCTGTATAAAACTGCTTCAGATGCCCATATTTAAGCCAGAGGAAAATCCATTCTAGACAACGATAGCTTTGCGGTTACATAACATTGGAAATCCCATGGGAAAGCTGGAAGACATTAGCATTATTGTCGCAGTGTTATTTGAACAAAAATGGCCCTGTTATGCACTATATGGACACCCCTCTTAATCAGGCACCACATAATGCATAAAAGTCAGCAATGCTCTGCTGTCTCAGTAATTGCAGAGTTCCAAGCCTCCTCTGGCGTTAACATCAGCACAAAAATTGTGCACCAGAAGTTTCATGGCATAGGTTTCCATGGCTGAGCAGCTGCCTTTATCTGGTCCAGCATGACTGCTCCATTGTACAAAGCAAGGTCCATGGTTAGGTGAGTTTGGTGTGGAAGAGCTTCACAGGCCCGCACAGAGCCCTGACCTTTACCCCATCAAACACTTTTGGGATGAACTAGAACATTGTAAGACATTGTGAGCCAGGCCGACATCAGTGTCTGACCTCACAAATGCTCTTCTGGATGAATGGGCAAAAATTCCCACAAACACACTCTAAAATCTTGTAGAAAGTCTTACCAGAAGAGAAAGCTGCAAGCTCTAAAGGGGGGATCAGCTCCATATTATGCCTATGGATTTAGAATGGGATGTCATGAAGGCTCCTGTAGGTGTCCAAATACTTTTGTCCATATAATGTGAGTGAGTGAGAGAGTTGGTAGTGAGAGATTGAGGTGCTTTCTGTCTCAAATTGGTAATCACCAACCCTAGCCCTGCAGGGTGTAGTTTTAGTCACACCCTGTTAAGCCTGCTCCAGATTATTAACCTCCTTGACTGGCTGGATCAGATGCATTAGTGTTAAGTAAGAAGGGGAGGGGGCATAATGTTGGAACTAAACTTTGCAGGAAATTTGACCTTCAGGAAGAGGGTTGGTGACCAGTCTTCTAAAGTATACAAATGTAAAATCGCAACGTTGCCACTCTTCTTATTCTGAATGTGCAACTATTTTATTTCATGTGAATATATTTCCTGTTAGGTTGGTTCCTTATTGTTCGGGCAGGCACAGGTTTAGGAGTTGCTCTCAACCTCTTTCTTATGTTAATTGTAATTGCTTAAACTAGATATCCAACCCAAGGATGACATCCTGGGCACGGCACTGCTGCCATGGCATAAATTCAATGAAAACACTGCCCCTGTTAGTGCAACACAGTTTTGGAAAAAAAAAACTCTAGTCTATCTCTAGTCCAGACTATACAGGTAATTGTCTTGAAAACACTGTATTATCAAAATGCTGATAAACTCCACTAAGTCACTAATGTAAGGAACATAACTTTTTGCCCTCAGTCCAGTTCCTCCTGCGTTAGCCTTTGCAGCAGATCCACAAGAAATAATAATGACGAAATCAAACATATAGATCACTCCATGTGTTTTGGGATCATTACTCCGACACACAAGCCTGTCAAAACTGTCTTTCATTCTCCTTCTCCCTCTGTCCTTCTCTCCTTTTACACCAAATGAGTAGAGAAACCCATAACTGCATGAATAATTGATGATGCTGTAAAAGACTACTGCTGATCAGTTTTTCCTCACTGAGCCAGCTAGGTTTAAATCGCATAAGATGTATTGTCTGTCAGACTATAGTCTGTTAACTAGTAGTCTTTAGTTCATATTCATATTCTCCAGTATATTCATATCCTCTCCTTCTCTTCTAACTCTTCTTCTCTCGTACTACCTAAATCATTAGTGTTAACCTATCTCAGATTAGGGCCCAAATGATAATATCAGCCAATGATAGCAATGTAGTATTAATATAATGTTTTTATTTTGTTACTTTTTACTTAATTGTTTCAAATTTTAGTTTGCCTTATTTATCCTTTATGTTCATTTAATAATTGGTTTTAACTACTAAATTTTGTTTTTTATCTTTCCCCTTCTTAATTAAATTTTAATTGTTCTCTTATTTCTTTCCTTTTATATGGTTTGATTTTGTTTGATTTTATACTGTTAATCTGTTCATGTGGTACTGTTCATTTTAGTTTAAACTGATTAAATTGTATTTTTTTTTTTT
>JAILXH010054324.1:17259-31500 GCA_023558415.1 Piaractus mesopotamicus | reverse complement strand
TATATATATATATATATATATACATTTTTTTTTTTTGAAATTTTTTTAATCATGTTTTAATTTTTATTGCGGTCTTAACTCACCAGTATGTTGTACTCTTTTTTCTTCCTTTTCTTTTTCTCTTAATGAAAGAGTTGTCATTGCTCCCTCTACTTGCTCTTGGATATTTGGCAAGTAAGTGAAGTCATCCACAGAGAATGACTTTTTTTCAGATGAAATTTTTTCTATTCCATTACTATCTGAATTTTGTGTCCCTATTCCAATTATTGACACACCATTGTTTTTTAGAATGTTGGCTGGTTCCTCAGTATTGTCTTTTGATTTTCCACTTGTGAGCATAATTAATATTTGAGGGATTCCTTCGGCGTGTCTGCTTCCTGAGGAGGTTGCAAATATATTGTTCGTAACATACCGTAATGCAGAACCTGTGTTGAGGGGCCTGCCTCCTCGGTGGGTAAGGCCTTTTACAGCATTTAACACATCTTCCTTCCTCGAGAATGAATTTAGATAAAAATTAGCTACAGGTACATTACTGTATTGAATTACTGAGATTCTGTCATCGTTAACTCCAACAGCCAGATTTGCAATAACATTGTAAAGAAAATCACGTAAGGCTTGAAATCCTCGTCTAGTATTGTCTGAGCCATCCACAAGAAAAGCAATATCCCTTTTCAGTCCTTTATTCCGATCTGTAATAGCTGAACATTAGAAAACAACAGTTGGCATAATTTACAAACACATTTCATCAAATTTCATATAATGTCCAGTGTCAAAAAATATTTGTCATTTTACGGTCACAAAATTGAATTTAAGAGATTAAGCTGTCAATTTTGTGAAACTTAAACCAGAAAGCCTCCTTACCATCAACTCGGATTACTCCTTTGGGTTTTTCTTCAGCTAGTTTCGCTAGTAGGCTCTGTTGAATATTTTGCAAATTATAAAAATCAGGAACTTTATATGCATAATCTGTCTGTGAAGCTATGGCCTCGATTTCAATGCTATCTGTTAGTCTTGATCCAATGACAAAAATTGCTACTCCAGCATTCTTTAAAGTGCTTGCAGGTCCTCGAGGAGAATCTCTTGATCTCCCACTTGCCAATAGCACAATTATCTGCTCTGCACCTTCACTCTCTCGACTTCCGTTTTTGGGAGTCAGTACATTGTCTTTCACAAATTGAAGTGCTAAGCCAATGTACTGTGGTCTTCCGCCTTGTGGTCTGAGATTTTGTACAGCATTTGTTACTTCATCAGTGGACGTAAAAGTGTTGAGATTGAAGTTTGTCACTGCAGTGTTGCTGAACTGCACAACAGCAATTTGATCCTTGTTACGACCAATATCAAGTTTATTCACCAAACCGGCCAGAAATTCTCGTATTGCTGTGAAACGGTTTCTAACATCATCGGATCCGTCAATGAGGAACACAATATCTCTTTTGGTGGTGAGAGTTTGGACTAGAATAAATATGATACAATGCTTTGTAAGTGACACAGTCATTTCAAAGTATTTTAAGATACTACTTAACATCAACATGAACTGCACAGCAAATGGCAACAAAGGCTAAACTATACTCACTAGAAAATTTAACCCGCTAATGATAATAACATTTCTTCCTGATGATTTGACTGATTTAATAATTTAATATTTTTTTAACACATCTATTAACCTTTGAATTTTCAAAAATACGGACATTGTTTATCAGCATGTGTACGGATCAGAATGTTTAACTATGAACAAAAATTTACACCATAATTGATCAGCTCAGCTCTGCATTTGCCTGTATTGTCTTCTTGATGGAAAAATAGTTATGCAGAACCAAGAAGGTATAATTCTCTATGTCTCAATGCAAATTTAAACAGAGATTATTAGGCAAAAAGAAGTACGCAAGTCTGAAGGACAAGTCAAAATGAAAGAATTCAAATGTTACATTTTATCAATTTAGAATTCTGAGATCTGCCACTAACCTTGTAGTTAGTCTCAGTCAGCAGGGATAAACTATTGGTTTCCTTTGTAAATTGTGAAGGGTGTGGGTAATTTTCCTCACTGACACTTTAACACTTAAAAATCCCAGGTTTATTACATATTAAGGCTTATTATTCAGTAACTACTTCAATGCAGAATGGCTGAGCTATTCTTAGGTCATAGAAGAGTGTAATAAAATGTAGTTCTACCAGCAGGCCCTCCATTTAACACCAAAGAAGTGTTAAATAAACGTCCGGGGAAAATCTTTTATCCTTATTCATGGCCAAATCTACAGCATCACTGGAAAGGAACACAGTGTGCTATGTATATCAACATTACAATCTGGACAACTGTCACTTGAATCACTATGTTCAGTACATAACCATATAAAAATCATATTAAAAAAATATATTTATATTTATATTTTGTGTAAATTTCATGATGAATGAACCAGAAGAAATGACCCAAAATGACTTGGAAAAATTTCTGGTTCCATTGACTTACATTAAAAGTAAAGTATGGTTTTTCCTTCTCCTTTAAAGTTACCATTTTGGAGATACGAGGTTTTCTTCTGACAACAGTGATATGTTTATTTGCCGTAGTTTTTTTGCTTTGTGTAGTGTTCTGTTGGTTGGTTCTGACCATTTAAATGGTTAATTAAGTAGACAGTTTTAATATTTTAACGTAATTCACTGCAGTTTTATTGCAAAGGAAACAGGGAGAATATCCTTTAATTTCACAAGCTCAGAGTTCTGAATTTGATCTAATAAACATAAATATGAAACTTCCCTGTACATTTTCTCCATTTTGGTAACACTGTATATAATACCTTTGCTTAATAAACCACTATCTGACCATTAATAGCCATGAACAAATTATTAGTTAATCAGAATTTGACAATATACAAATGTTTACAAAGGATAGTTCATATAGTTGTTGATGTGTGTATTCATATTTATAAATGCTGTATATGCTGTTTTTCCATTCATAACAAACTCATTAACTAATAAACAATGAGCTGTACAACATCAGTGCTGGATATTACCGGAATATTATTTTCTAATAGTCACAAGTGCTTTATATTTTGTCTAGTATGTATGTATGATTATATCTTATTGCTAAATAGTTACATATTTGTGTAAAGCTAGTTGAACTAGCTAAACTTGTTAATGGATGTGGGTAATATCTGCTTTAGTTGTCATCCTTTTTGCAGTAGCTAAAGCTTAAACTGTTCATAATTACTTTATGTTCCTAAAATAAAGACGAGAAGTGTCTGTCATGTGACTTTGCCAAAATGAAGCCTGAGCAATAAACTGTTGTAGATTCTGATCTCACTTGGCATCTCTCTCCAGCTGATCATGGGAGTTTAACACAGATTATTTGAGACTGAAAAATCAGGGCTAAAAATTCCCAGGGTATCGCAATTGGGTCAGGAAAGAGCAGAGGTGCAGAGACCTTGTTCCGAGCATTATAGTGCTATACAAGACGGAGGAAACTATTCAAAAGTGTTGCATATGGTGTCCATTTTACTTTAGCTCCTGCAAAAAGGTCTATAAAAATAGATATTTTACACACATCTGTTAGCAGAAGTTATAACTTAGCATATGAATTATGTAATTATTTAGCTAAAAGATATTTTGTGATCATATGTACACACTGGACAAAATATAAAACTTCTATAACTGTCAGAAAGTTATACATTTCAGTAATTTGCTGCAGTGCTTTGTTTACATACATTGATGTTGTACAACTCTATTTGTTAGTTAATGGGTTTGTTGTAAATGTACAAAAATACACCATGTACAACATTCATAAATATGAATACTAACATCAATAACTGTCATTTATAAACATCTAAACATTTTCACATTCTGATTAAGGTAATGGTTTATTAAACAAAGTTATTATAAAGTTTTACCTATTTGGGTATAGCCTTATATTATCTTAATTAATCAGGATGCTGTAAGTAGATTATGTTCAGGAAGAATTTATAAACAGACAATACAGCTGAGATGAGTACTTTGTTGTTGTTTTTTTCTGGACAGCACTCAAATTCTGCATGCCCATGTTTGATGATAACTGATAAAAGAGGCTGAAGGTATCAATACCAATGTTTGACTAACTTGGCCTTATGGCTATATTTTATTTATTAATTGATTATTTTTTTAATGAAATAGATGTGGGGCTTATGAATGAAAAGATTAACAACAAAAGATCTTACTGCAGTTTCTTAATAAGAATCCTTACCCTCTGATGTTAAAAACTGCTCTTGAATTTCTTCACTTCCATCCACAACATTTGCAAGTCTTTGGTAAATGTTGTCAAGGTAGTTAAAGTCGGGGATGGAGAAGGCATGCGCTGGTGTAGAGGACATAGTCTGTAACTCCAAAGTATCAGCATTTGTTGTCCCAATGGTAAATATTTTTATTCCCTTCTCCTTTAATGCTTGCGACACACCTCTGATATCATCATTTGATCGGCCACCACAAAACATGTACAGTGTCTGAGGTATACCCTCTTGATGTCTTCCTCCTGATGATGGAGTGAATATATAGTCTCTAATAAACTGGAGAGCAGCACCACTGTTCTGTGGCCTTCCTCCTTTATGCTTCACAGAGCGTACTGAATTTATTACATCATTCTTGTTTGAATATGAGTTGAGATAAAAGTTGGCAGTAGCATCCTGACTGTACTGGACCAAGGCAACCCTGTCACCATTTTCCTCTATATTGAGATTTTCAATAACCTTTTGGACAAAACCACGGATTGCTTCAAAGCCATTTCTAGAGTCATCAGATCCATCCACAAGAAATGCCACATCTTTTTTGTCAGATTCTGGAACAAAAAAAGTGAATACTAGATCTCAAAACAGAAACATAAGCGGGTCCCCTTAAAGTAATGCACAGCCTAACAAAATATGGTGTCTGATTGTGTCATATCAAATGAGAAATCTCAAAAGAGTATCATCTCTTACCAAAAACTGAAGGAATCATGGTTGGCACTTGTTTTATTGACATCCCTTTGATGAAAGACAAAACATCCTCAGAAATTGTGGAAAGTTCCTCAAAGTTAGCAACGAAAAAATTATTTGGTTGGTGGGATATGGTTTGTAATTCAAGGGTGTCAGCATTTGTTGTACCAATACTTAGCGGAATAACTCCTTTTTCTTTCAGGCCTTTGATTGGGCCTCTAAAATCATCCCTAGACCGTCCAGCACTCAGCAGAATCAAAATCTGTGGAACATGCTCTAAATGTCTGCTCCCTGAGAGAATGGTGAACACATTGTCATTCACATATTGTAGGGCTGCTCCAGTATAAAGGGATCTTCCGCCTTTATGCCTTAATCGTTTTACACTGTCAGTAACCTCCTCTCTTGATGAATGCGTATTCAAAAAGAAATCAACTGTTGCGGTGTCACTGTACTGGACTACAGACATCTGATCCCTGTTGTTCCCTATGTTCAGTCTCTCTGCCAATAACTGAACAAACTTTAACACACTTGAGAAACTTCTCCTTGTGTTGTCTGAGCCATCAATTAAAAGCACAACATCTCTTTTCCCAGAATCTGCTGTGAGAAGGAAAAAATGCAAAAGTTTCTGAGGAGATGACATGATGCAATGCTCCTAACAATAAGAGGTTTTCCAGAAACAGTAAGCTTTTTTTGTACTTGAAAAGTACAAATTAAAAGTCCTTAACCCTTCAAACCCCATTTTTGTCAGAGAGAATACACACAGGAAATTTAAAAATTTATATTTAAGTAGGTAAAGGCATCCTTACCTAATGTAGTTGGTCGCAGCCTCCTTGGCTGACGAGGTACTCTTTTCACATAGGACATAAGTTCCTGCTCAATGTTTTGAAGGCCATCAAACTGAGATACAATAAAAGTGTGACTGGGAGTGTGTGATATCATCTGAAGCTGAATAATGTCTGCAGTTTGAGTCCCAACACTGAATGGCACAATTCTTTCCTGTTTTAGTGCTGCTGCTGGACCTCGAACATCATCTTGGGACCTCCCTCCAGTTACCAGAATAAGAATCTGAGGAACACCCTCTAAGTGTCTACTTCCAGAAGAAGTAATAAAGACATGGTTTTTAACAAAATCAAGAGCTGCCCCAGTGTTAAGGGGACTTCCTCCTTGGTGCTGCAGGCTTTCGATTGAATTGAAGACATCTTGCTTTGAGAAGTGTGTATTTAGGAGAAAATGAACCCATGCCTGCGTGCTGTACTGGACCACAGACACATGGTCTCTGCTCTCTCCGATATTAAGTTTATCCACCATTCTTTGAACAAACAGACACATGAGTGGAAATCCATCCCTAGTGTTATCAGACCCATCCAGTACAAACACAATGTCTCTCTGTGCTGCATCTAATTCAACTGAGATACAAATAGAAATGCTTCATTAAAATGTAAATCCTATTAATTAACCAGTTTCTTGTATTCTAGAAAAAAAGTACTAGGTGTAATATTATTTTCAAAACATTTCACAGTTTACTAATGGAATACATTTGTTAATACTATAGTATAGTAGTGTTAGAATAAAAGATGATTGAAAATAGAATCTTCAGTGCAAATAAATTGCATTGGAAACCATAGATTTCTTCCTGACTGAAATCTATGAAGGAAATCGAACAGACAAGCCACTGAGGCAAGCAGAGATTGAAGACGCGGGATTTCTACTGATGGGGTATCAACAATGATTAGGAAATCATTGACTCAAGGAAGAGTTTAATCTGAAGAGAAGTCTTCATAATCTCAAAGACTATCACAAAGCAGAAAACCAAAATCTGTGGGAAAATTGTGGAAATGTCCATCTAGGAGGACTAAAAGAGCAGAACACAGCCAAAACTAAAAGACCTAGGAGCAAAGCTGATCTTGTCAACAAGATCTGAATCCAGGGAAAGGCTGAATCCATTGAATGACCTCAGGCAGAATTTTAAAGACACTTAGGTGATCCATTGTTTTTCTTCACATCCACACATCTTCACATCACATCCAGAATAATCACAGAACAAGTTTGGGTGTAAAAATCATTTTTGAAAGGAAATAACATTTCTTACCAATAATAGTAGGGGGCTCAATTTCCATTTTGGATTTGATAAAAGAGAGGATTTCAGGCTGCAGAGTTAAGAGTTCACCAAAGACTGGTAGATTAAAAAGGAATCTAGGAGAATATGCTATTAATTCAAGCTCCCCCTGAACAGCATTCTTCATTCCAATGGCAATGGATAAAACTCCAAAAGCTTTGAGGTCTTCAGCAGGTGCTGCCACATCATCACTGGACTCTCTGGCTGTCATTACTATTAAAAGTTGAGGAACTCCATTCTTGTGTCTGCTTCCAGAGGCAGCGGTAAAAATGCTGGACCTTATGTACTGCAGTGCTGCACCGGTATTCAGAGCCCTTCCACCCTTGGGTCTGAGGTTTCTTATAGCAGATATCATGTCCTTCTGGGTCTTGTGAGTATTAAAAACAAAATGTACCAAAACATCTTCACTGTACTGCACTACAGCAATTCGAACATGCTCGATATCCACAGCCTCAGCCATTCTTCTAATAAATTCACGGATGGCGGGCAGTCCATTTCTGGAGTCGTCCGAGCCATCAAAGAGAAAGACTATGTCTCGTTGGTTGTTTCCTGCTTCCGCCGAGGTTTCAGGAGAGACAGACAAATGGATATCGAAGAGATTTTTGATTCAACTAATAAACTGAACTGTAATGGGTTTTAACATGTGCAAGAGGCAAAATGCAAACCAAAAGAGTGTCTGGAGTAGAATGTAAAAGCAAAGTAATGAATTTAGTAACAAGAACATCTCAAAAACTAAATAGTGTAATAGATTCTAAATAGATTCTGTGGGGAGCAACATATGGACCTGACTGCCAAGAACAAGAACTTTCTTGGATTGGACATCTTTTCAAAAGAAAATGTGTCAAGTGAAGAAATGATAGAGATAAGAAACACTGACATTCCAAAAGGATAATCTCAAAGCCATTTTTCAACCACATAAAAAATTAGGTAATGTTAACATTGCTTGTGCACAGCTGAACTCAAAGTGCAGAAGAACAAGGCTTGAAAATTTTGCATATAAAGTAAAAGCTCTTACCAACTGTGTCAGGTATTTCAGTGCCCGAAATAGCCCCCAGGTCTCTGGAAACACTCTTTAAGGATGAAACCAGTCGTGGCTCAACTTCGTAAAGGTCATCAAAACTACTGACCTGGTGTGTGAAGCTGGGTTGGAATGCAACTGTGTTCAATTGATTTGGATCTGCATTTCCCACACCAATGCTCATTGATACTACTTCAAGATCTCTTAGAGCCATGGCAGGACCTGTCACTCCATCACTGGATGGACTACTACTTAATAAAATAAGTATTTGAGGGACCCCTTGAAGTCGTCTGCTCCCAGATGAGGAAGTAAAAACCTGGTGCCGCACAAACTGCAGGGCAGCTCCAATCTTTGCCCCTCTTCCACCCTTGTTTTTTAGAACCTTTATGGCATTTAGAATATCCTCTTTCCTCGAGTAAGTATTGAGATAAAAATTGACTGTGGAATCATCATTGTACTGAACCACAGAAACTCTATCTTTGCCCTCCTCCACACTGAGTTTTTCCACAACTCTTTCAACAAAATTACGAATCGCAGAGAAGCCATTTTTAGAATCATCAGAACCATCCAGCAGGAACACAATATCTTTTGCTTTCGCAGTGGCATGAACTAAGATACAACATAAAAATAAGATACTTTTAAAAAACAGAACAGCACACCCTCTAGCACAGAAAAATCATACACTGCGGATCGTGGGAGCACAGTAAAAAAAACTGCCTTACCTTCCTTGAGAACATCATCCAGTTGTGCCTTTGATAGACTCACATAGCTGTTTAGTTTTTGCTGGACTGTGTCGAGCTGGCTGAATTCCCTTACGGTGAAGGCAAATGATGGATTGTGAGAGATGTCCTCAATCTGCTTGGGATCTGCATTTTTCACTCCAACACCAAAAGGTACCACTCCTTCAGTCTTTAGGTCACGAGCAGGTTCCTTAACACTATCCCTTGATTTCCCTCCTGTCAGAACAATCAAAAACTGAGGGACATTTTGAGATGCTCTACTGCCATAGGTTGAAGACAAAATGGTGTCTTTCATGAATTTTAAAGCAGCTCCAGTATTCAGACTCCTGCCACCAGCTGGGGTAAGCCCTCTAATAGCCGTCAAGACATCATCTTTGGTTTTGTACGTGTTTAGGTAGAAATTAGGAGATGGTCTGTCACTGTGCTGGACAACAGCAACCCGCACTTTATCAATACTAACGTCAAGCGGCTCAATGACTTTGATTATAAAGTCACGGATGTACCCAAAGTCTCTTCTAACATCATCAGAGCCATCTATCAAAAAAGCAACGTCCCTTTCACCATTTGAGGTTGAAGTGGCTGTAGGAGAATCTGTTGAAGAGGGAAAATAAGCAACATGCTAGTATATTGTGGAACATATAATGTACAAAGTATATCATAAACATTACTGAGATATGCAGTAACTCACCATACTCGCCTACAACAGTGATGAGTGGTGTCATTATTTGCTCAACAACTGTTGACAACGTAGCAAAGCTCTGTTCATAGTATGCCAGATTTGGAACAAAGGCAACTGTCCTCAGTTCAGTCTCTGCCACCTGGCCAGCTCCAACAGCAAAGGTCAGGACTCCAGCCAGTGCTACTTGGTCTGCAACTCTCTTCACTTCATCTTGAGATTGACCTCCAGTGATCAGTACCAGTACTTGTTGGATTCCCTGACTTCTTCGAGAACCAGCTGAATCTTGGAAGTGGTTGGCGAGAGCAAATTGAAGTGCTGCTCCTGTGCGCACCACGTTTCCACCGATTAGTTGTAATTGAGCTATGCTAGCAAGCACATCTTGTTTGGTGCTGTGAGTATTCAGATAGAATACTGTTCTCGGTCTCTCAGCAAACTGAATCAATCCGATGCGCACTCGTTCAGGCCGTACATCTAGCCGGTTGACTATGCTGGAGATGAAGTCTCGCACAGCAGGCAGGTTAGCATTTCCAACATAGTTGGATCCATCGACCAAGAAGACAATGTCCCTGACTACTTTCTGGGTCTGAATAGTTGTTATTTCAACTTCTGTGTGAAGAGAAATTGCAATCAGCATTACACCCTTAGTTTATTTCCCAAGCATAACTTTTATATCAAGCATAAAAGTATATTTCACAGATAATGGCTTTTTACAGATTTGCCAAAATATCTTACATTGTTACAAAAATTCAGAACAGACACAGCTTAATTGATTAGATTTATTTGGATTTTTCTGTGGTCTTGGAGATTGATATTAGCCATTGGAAGCAGCTGTTGGTATACCAGTTCATAGGCACACACCGGTCCTGAAGTACTAAGCATCTTGTGCCAGTTTCTGGTGCAAATCAGATTAATTTTGCCCATATGTTATGTTTAACACTAAAATTACAAAAATAGAGCTATAAAATTTCTAACTAAATAAAAGTTTATTTAAAAATTACACATTACATTCCTTGTCATTCCTTGTAAGATTACCTGATTCAGTTGGTCCTTCTGTCACAACAACACCTGAAAGTGTAGACAGTGGAGATACAACCAGTTTGGGGTTGCGCAGTAAAATACGGAAGTCCTTCAGCATAAAGACCAGGCTCTTATCAAAAGCGATCTGCTGGAGTTCAACTTCATCAGCCGCCTTGGAGCCAACAGCCATGGTCAGAACACCCATTCGTTGTAGGGCCTCAGCTGGTTGTTGGACACTGTCTTTAGACTTTTTGCTGTTGATCAGCAGCACAAGCTGTGGCACTCCGTCTTGAATGCGACTGCCTTTTTCAGGTGTAAGCATGTTGGTCCTGACAAATTCCAGGGCAGCACCAATGTTGACCTCAGGTGATGGTCTAGGTTTAATACGTGCAAGGGCTGAGATCAGGGATTCCTTCGAGTCATAAGAGTTCAAGTCAATCTCGAGCCTTGGGGTGTTGGAAAACATAGCCACTCCAATTTGCACTTCAGCAGGTCCAATTGGCATAGTGTCAATGAATTTTCTGATGAAATCACGCACTGCATTGACGAAGGTGGCGCCCATGGTGCTGTCAATGAGAAATATTATGTCCCTCTTCGAAACAGCCAAGGCTGAAATGAAAAAGACCAGTAACAGATATTACACTTTTGTTCCCCTGTGGACTTCAGCCAGACTCAATTGACTCATAAAAATCTGTCAGAGCATAAAACTGTTCATTAGATGCAGAGAAATGCTAATTGCTAATGTCAAAGTTACCATTTCTTATATTTTAGCTCTTTTAGGTCTATTAGGGCTCTCTCAATCACCTCATTATTACTAAGTACTCCAAGGAAATGTTAGTATGTCAGACCTTTGCTTCCAAATAAGCCAGCATGGCGATCAAGCAAAGATGAAGCAATTATTTTGGTGTGTATTTTGGACTTCATTACACATTAAAATGTCCTATTTTAATTTAATTCCCTTATTGCCCTCAGCTATTTTTATGTTTGTTATTAATTAAATTACATTTTGTCAAACACCCTTTCGTAACCAAAGTTCACTTTCCCTCAACATTAGTGGTTACGTTGGTAATTATTACAACAGTACTATATGACAGCTTCTTCTGTCTAATTTCAATATTTGCATCTAAGATGTAGAGGCCTGCATGTGTTTACTGAATATGAATTTGACAAGTGAACGTTTGCTACTAGCCCTACCATTATCTGCGTTATGCCCAATTGTTATTTGTTATTTTTAGTGCAGGTTTGATCCCAGATCTGGATCACAACAACCTGTCATTTAAAATTCTGACCTACTTAAAAATATTTTCCCCCTAAAACATGCTATTGTGGGATTGTTTATGTTTAAATAATAAACAAAACAAGGTAAAGGTGTATAAATGTGAAAAAGACCATTTATAGTAATATGTAAATTTTACACAACTTGGGTTCCTGAGATTGTCATTAGAATGCAAGCAGGCATTTATATGAGAGAAAAAACACCTACATTATTTTATTGCTAACTTTAAGGAATGTTCCTGGAGCGAGTAATGATTTGGTCCCTTGTTTAAAAGGGAGTCTGGAATTGTAATCAAAAACTAAAAATAATTTGACAAAGACATTAGGGACCTTTGTAGAGCATTTGATTTCTAATGTCATCCAGGTCATCTTCATCCTAGCCACATTATATATATATATATATATATATACATAGACATTTTGCATTTATTTATTAATTCCGGCAAGTGTAATCTGCAGGAAATGCAGATTTGAAACAAATGTATGGAGAGAAAACACTTCCCACTGGTAGTAAGTTTCTTTATGTCTGGGTGGGCTGAATTGTAAGTTAAAATAACTCAGTATCTTAATGTGTTATTTTCTCATGTCACAGGTTCAACAAACTAAATCTTGCATGCATCTTTTCCTAAAAAGATTTTACACATGTAAAGTATGCTTTAGGACTCAGGATTTGCTTTTTATGCTTTTTAACTTGATAAATGTATTTTAATAGTGTAATTTATATGTATTCCCCATTCCCATACACATTGCTTTATTCATGCATGTGCTTTTCTTTTAAACTCAGGAAATGGTATCAAAGTGATTGTCTCTTCACTTTGATTTTTTTCTTTTATCTTCTGTATTATCAGCTGGTATGGCTTTACAATTTATTACATCTCTGTGACGTACTAGACCTAATGCTCATTGTTTTTTGAAATGAAGAACTGTAACATGGAGAGTTCCAGTTCTAAAGCTGATTTTTATGCTTTAATAGGTGCTGTGGGTGCTGCTTTGCGTCTAACAACATACCCCTGTGCACACTCATGATCAAGTAGGCAGACAAGCAGCTAGAACATTATTTGTATCGTAATCTCATGCTGCTTCATGCAGGTGCATAATCACATCCTGATCACAAGAAAACAGGCGATATCTTTACCTAAACAGAGGTACACACAAGTGTTGCAGGCCTGCTGTTGGACAGCTATGAAATATTAGAGCCAAAAATATGGAATTGTGTACATATTAATTGAAACAGAATTTATATAAGGGCTGGCAACCTGCAGGAGAGTGAGATATCTCTCTAAATATTCTAGCAGGTAAAATGATGCTTTTGTAAACTGGTAGTGAAAATTTTATTTATGAAAGCTTAAATTTTTCATTTGCATCCATATACTGAAAAGGCCAGCTCTGGCTCATACCTGAGTCACATTAAAAGGCAGTTTGAAATGCTCATTACGCTTCACATCATGCTTAGCAACACCCCTTTATGAATCACAGCCTCAGGTAACTTATTGCTTTCATTTGAAGGCGACAAAAGCCAGTTTGATGAAATACACCAAAGTTTACATTAAGCAGTGTAGAGATGGATGACAAACTAAGTGTTTTAAGTGAGTTGGTGGGCCTCCATGAATGGTGTTCTGTTCCTCCAGTACAGGTAAAGAGATCTGTGGAAATTAATATCATTGACATCAATTCCACAAATCTCTTTACCTGTTCTGAAGGAACGGAACACTTTTCTGAACAGATGTTACCTTAATTGATGTTTTTTGATGGTGGTGGAGAGTACTGCCCAATCCCAATCCTGGAGATCTACTGCCCTGCTTTGCTCCAACCCTAATCTAACACACCTGATCCAGATAATCCAGGCCTTCGGGGATGTCTATTAGAGTGTGTTGGATCTAAACTCTCCAAGGTGGTAGATCTCCAGGACCAAGATTGAGCACCTCTGGTTATAGCACACTGGTCTAAAATCTCACATAGTGTTCAACTGTGTTAAAATCTGGTTACCCTTCCCTCCCAAATGGTCTCAAATCATGCCAGCATGGCCCCCACAGCAACAGAGCCACCCGACCCGCCCAATGAAAGTGTCAAGCATTCAGGCCTGTGCCATTCTCTTGGTGTACACTACACATGCATTTGCCCGTTTGTAGAGAAAACAATGAAGGATGACCCATCTGACCTTTACAGTGCTTATAACAACTCTGTAGACCTACTGTACAGTACTGTGCAACAGTCACAGCCCATTTATTTTATTTTCCAGTCCAAATGGCCATTAAGTGTAAGTTACTCATTTTCAAGAAATATTTCTGAGGAGAACAGATACAAAGAAAATAGGTGAAAAATTAGCAGTTTTTAACTGGCATTCAAAAAATGCTCAAAATATACAAACAAAATGTCTCTTCTAACAATTGGACAGAGCTCCTTCAGATCTGAAAACATCCACAGGTGTTTCTGTCCATCCTTCCACTGTGAGAAGACGACTCAGT
>JAILXH010054105.1:26692-38311 GCA_023558415.1 Piaractus mesopotamicus | reverse complement strand
TTTTTTTTTTTACAGCCTTTTACATTACCATGCCTTTTACAATATCATGTTGGTTATTACCAAAAAGTCACATACTGTTTTTTGTTGCAAGGGCTCAAACATTTCAAAGATTGAGTTCTATTCTGTAAATTATAAACTAATTGTTAAATTTTAAATATAAATTTTCCTATAAAAATCTGTATCCATGTTTGCTTTACCATGCATAGAGATGTCTTTAATTATGCTTCATGGTTTTAAAGCTTTAAATCCTAGAAGAATACATTCAAACAAAAAAAGACAAGGAAAAAAAAACACATTTTATGCGATTCTTTCAGTGCACAGTGCCTCAGGGACACTAGACTCTTCTCAGAGTGCCTTATCCTCTGTGGGGAGATGTAGCCGACTGTCTGCAAGCTCTGCACGGAGGAAGAGCAAAAGACTGAGCCGCCGAAACATTAACAGGTATGTTCTGATTGAAAATAAAGAGAGTTCTATCAAAGGTTTTACATTTTCAGCTCATGTCTTTGTTCTGAGCAGTCCTGCAAGAAGTTAGGTCTGTTGATCACTTCTTTGAGAATTGAATGGAGTCAAATATTGCAGATTGCAGGAGCCCCTCCATGCGGTCATACTGTGTAATTGGGTTACTTTTTAAGGTTGTAAAGACTTGTTACATTAAGCAGCTGTTAGAAACAGGATCAGGTGAAATATATAATTATAAAACTCAGAATTTACTTGGTTACAAAACATTTTTTTTCTTTACGTGCGCTGCTAAGAACTGAATATTGCTATTGTGTTTCTTAATGGTATAAAATTAACATGTACTTGTGAGTCTAGTATAAGTAATATCCATGCCTGCCACAAGTGGCAAACTAATAGTTTATTGTTAAGGTAGCAATAAAAGTGGTTAAGAATATAAAACGGAGAAAAATATATTAATTAAAATAAATAATACAGATGAAAAGACAATCATTTTCATTTTTCTTTCAGATATATTGAATCTATATTTAATATATATCTTGGAAATGTTTGTGTTGGGTGAAAATTATGTAGTTAAAATATATTTATATGCCTTAAACCAGTCATTAAGGAGAATTTGCTAGATTTTCATCAGGAATTTTATCGTTTGCTTGGCATGCATGAAAATGAGAGATCCTTTCATTGCTCCTTACCTTAATATTGTACAATATGGTTTATTTTTCAGAGCCGAGTCAGGGAAAGCTGGCTGCTTTTCTCCAAGAGTGACAAAAAAAGAGGCAATGAGGAAGTCCTTGCGTCTGCGCTTTAGCCTCGGAAAAGCAAACAGAGATTGTGTAAGTCCATCTCCTTAAAACTGCCTCAAGAAACTGCACAATCCAACTTAATGAACCTCTTCATTCGCCTTGTTTTGTCAGTACTGTAAAAATGTGCATGTTTGTGTGTCCGTGTGCAATATTGTCTGACTTTAATTGTTGGCTGTAATTTCTCTGCAATTTATAACAGACTTCAGCACAAAGCTTAATAGTAGACAGATTGGTGTTTTCTGACCTTCATCTGTTTATTTGCTTCTGTTATTTTTTACTTTTGTCTGTTTATTCTGGGTAGTTTGTTGACCAATGTCTTTTCCTTTTTGACGACAGTATGACACAGGTATGTCATACCAGTGTTTGCATATGGGAACAGAAGTGTGCTCTTAGAGCCCTGTGGTCTGCATAGCCAGAATCACTAATAAGTACTAAAAGTAGCTGGACAGTAATCGGGTCTGGGGTCCAGGTTTGATGCATAGAGGTGCTAATGTGATGCTAATGTTCATGGTACATATTAGTTGCTTTCAGATGATGTATCTGTAAAATTGTCTGACTATCTTTATAAATATCTTAATTTTTTTTTTGTTTTGTTTAGTTTTTTACTTTTTTAGCTAGTACTAGAATTTTGTCTTTTGTTCAGTAAATACTGTGTATTAAATATTGCCTGATTGTAACACAACAGAAAAATGAGAGAATTAAAGCTGTTCAGAGAGTGGCATATAACTGGAGATAAGGAAACATTATACATTTAACCAGAGCACACGTCTTAAATCTTTTATTCATCAATTATTCATCTCTACTTTTTTTTGTGTGTGTTTCTGTAAGTGAAGGGGGTTGACTTAAAGGGAGAGGTTTGAATCAGCTGTCCTAATTCTTACTATGACCTGGGCCTTTGTGAAAATGAATAAGCATTTTTCCATTTATTTTAACTGTTAAAACACTAATCTGAATTGTTGCATCACTTTCATTTATGTTAGTGACTTTGCTTAATCTTGCACATCTTATGATAATATACTAAGAAAAGAAACTGTATTTTACATTTATCTAATCTATAAATACTGAATGTTTTTATGATAATAAAATATTTTAAAGAAAAGCACTTAATATATTAACATGTAACCATTTTTAACAATTTTTTCTATTTGTGAATGGTAGTATGGGTTTCTTTGCATCTAAGAAATTCTGATATTTTGATGCATTATACTGAAATGTTTGTTTGCGCTAAAATAAATATACATTGGCCAACACGATCATTACTGGTATTTCTTTGAGATAATTGCTCTTGTAATTCCAGACCTAAAAGGCCTCATAGCAGTTAACACCACATGTGGCATACAATCAGGAGTAAAAAGAAGGTGCCTTTATTCCAACAGAGTGTCCTTTCAAATTCTCTACCGGTGCCAAAGGGGTCAGAGGTCATTGGTTGGCGCCTTGCGACACAAGAGAGTGTCACCAGCTTTCACTTTACCAAAGACACCACGTTTAGTCCGTCTGTTTTGAGAAACGACGCTTCAACAGGTCAGTGTTTGATTTACATTTTTTATTATTAGCTTTTTTTTGTGTGTATTTTACATATTAAAGTATGCAGTTTGTTTTATTTACTGAGTTTAACAGTTCGGAAAAATATAAAATGTCCTAGAACCCAATTTGTTAAATTCTGCAAATAAACCATGATTACAGATTAAATGTGCGTATGTTCTCTGTTATAAAACTTAAATGTAATAATAGCCTCGTTAAAAATTCTTGAATTTCATAGTTGGTTTCATAGTCTTGTACAGATTCAGCTGAGCGCTGACTAAGAGTATGAACAGGACCTAAGACAGGTGGGGAAAAGAGGGCCAGCACAGTTTGCTGACTTTCCTGCTTTTCCCCACCAGTGGCCTAAGATACGGCCACTTGCGGTTCGACTGAATCTGTGAAGGATTTTTAAACCAGGCTAGTTTGCACTGCGGTGTGATGCAAAATTTTTGAGACCTGATGTCATATTTTGTTTTGGTTTTATTTACAGCAGCATTTGTTGTACAGTCATGGCCGAAAGTGTTGGCACCCCTGAAATTTTTCCAGAAAATGAAGTCTTTCTCCCAGAAAATTACTGCAATTACACGTTTTGTTATACACGTTTATTTCCTTTGTGTGTATTGGAACAACACAAAAAAACAGAAGGAGAGGAAAAAAAAGCCAAAAATGATATAATTTCACGCACAATTATAAAAATAAAAAATTATTGGCACCTCAACTTAATATTTGGTTGCACACCCTTTGGAAAAAATAACTCAATAATATAAATAAATAATATTATAATAAATAATAATATAAAAAAATAAATAAATCAATTGCTTCCTATAATCATCAACAAGCTTCTTGCGCCTCTCAACTGGAATTTTGGACCACTCTTCTTTTGCAAACTGCTCCAGGTCTCTCATATTTGAAGGGTGCCTTCTCCCAACAGCAATTTTAAGATCTCTCCACAGGTGTTCAATGGGATTTAGATCCAGACTCATTGCTGGCCACTTCAGAACTCTCCAGTGCTTTGTTTCTATCCATTTCTGGGTGCTTTTTGAAGTATGTTTGGGGTCATTGTCCTGCTGGAAGACCCATGACCTAGGACGCAAACCCAGCTTTCTGACACTAGGCCCTACATTGCGACCCAAAATCCTTTGGTAATCTTCAGATTTCATGATGCCTTGCACACAGTCAAGGCACCCAGTGCCAGAGGCAGCAAAACAACCCCAAAACATCTTTGAACCTCCACCATATTTGACTGTAGGTACTGTTCTTTTCTTTGTAGGCCTCATTCCATTTTTGGTAAACAGTAGAATGATGTGCTTTACCAAAAAGCACTATCTTGGTCTCATCTGTCCTCAAGACATTTTCCCAAAAGGATTTTGGCTTACTCACATACATTTTGGCAAACTGCAGTCTAGCTTTTTTATGTCTCTGTGTCAGCAGTGGGGGTCTCCTGCCATAGCGTTTCATTTCATTCAATTGTCGACGGATAGTTCGCGCTGACACTGATGCACCCTGAGCCTGCAGGACAGCTTGAATTTCTTTGGAACTTGATTGGGGCTGCTTATCCACCATCCGGACTATCCTGCGTTGCAACCTTTCATCAATTTTTCTCTTCCGTCCACGTCCAGGGAGATTAGCTACAGTGCCATGGGTTGTAAACTTCTTGATTATATTGCGAACCGTGGACAAAGGAACATCAAGATCTCTGGAGATGGACTTCTAACCTTGAGATTGTTGATATTTTTCCACAATTTTGGTTCTCAAGTCCTCAGACAGTTCTCTTCTCCTCTGTCTGTTCTCCATGCTTAGTGTGGCACACACAGACACACAATGCAAAGATTGAGTCAACTTCTCTGCTTTTTATCTGGTTTCAGGTGTGATTTTTATATTGCCCTCACCTGTTACTTGCCACAGGTGAGTTTGAACGAGCATCGCATGCTTGAAACAAAGTTATTTACCCACAATTTTGAAAAGGTGCCAAATTTTTGTCCAGCCCATTTTTGGAGTTTTGCGTGAAGTGTTTTGCCTTTTTTTCTCTGTGTTGTTCCAATACACACAAAGGAAATAAACGTGTATAACGAAACATGTGATTGCAATAATTTTCTGGGAGAAAAATTTCAGGGATGCCAACGCTTTTGGCCATGACTGTATGTGAGTCTGTGTTTCTCTGTTTTGTGAGTGAAAGCAATACCATGCTGTTGCTAAATCTGCTTCACAGGCTCCAAGTACATCAGTAAGTCTGAAGACAACCTTCTGACCCCATGTGGCACTAAGGAACCTGCAACCTCTTGGAGTGCAGAGACTCCAGATGGAACCCAAGGCTACCCAGGAAGCTCCTTCTCAGACACTCCCATGAGTGCATGCCTCAAGACCACCTACCACTCAGAACCGATCATTATTGTCAGCAAGCCGCCTTTAGTTGGTAACATCCCAAAGAGCCTTTGCTGTGCTACCAGCGCTGAGAGCCTGGCTAGTTCCGAGTCTTTCAGTGAGGAACACTCTCAGGCAGGTCCTACTCTTGTGAGGGTCAGAGGGGCTTTGAATGAACCTGTTAGTACCCTCTGTACTACTGACAAGGACTACAATAAGGAGCCCAAAGAGAAAACAGAAGAAAATGCAAATGATAACCCTGGTTCATCTGAGCTCTCTATACCTTCAGAAAACTCAACTGTATCTTCTGAACTAAAGAAAAATTCCTCTCTCAAAGTGTCACAAAGCTTAGTGGATGATCAGAATGTCACCTTTGGACAAATTGAGTTAGTTCCCTTGTCTCCTTTGCACATAGATAGTGTACTGTTCGATAATGAAACTGCAGAAAGCTCTATGATGGTGAAGAACAACCAGGAGAGCTCTGTGAGTGTTGAAAGCACGTGCTTGATTTTGGACAGCTCAACAGGTTCTGCAAACTGCAGCCGGCTGATCGATGCTCTTGACATCCAAAGCCCTGTGGCTTTCAGACTTAACAGTTCCATCACGGTTCAGTCTACTCCATTTGCAGCAAGAGAGAGAACCAGGGAACTCGCCACCTCGCAGCCTGAGGAGTTTAAAGAGCCATTGCTGCCGGTAGAAGCGTCTTCGGAATCTTCAAGTCAGCATTTGAATCTAGTGCAAACACGCCGAACAAAAGTGTCTGATCATATACAGCGTTTTAACATGCTGACTCTCAGTTCGCCCAAAACCAAAGTGGTCCGGTCTCCTTTGAAGTTTCAGCGGACGCCTGTGCGTCAGTCGGTCAGAAGGATCAACTCCCTGCTCAGCCAGAGGAAAGAGGTCCGGTCTGGGTGGTGTGCTGCCAGTCAAGGATCCTCTGGCATGAAAGCGCTGAGTTTAGAAAGTGGCCTATCCGCTGATGTGCCGCTGCAACGTCAAGCCACAGAGGTCCCTAGCGAGACTCCTGTTGATGAGAGAGTTTCCCCAAAACCAAAGCCACCAGAGCCCCCCATAAAGTCAGCCACTTTCTGCACCATTAGGCATTGTGCCTTGGGAGATGTAACCAATACGGTGGCACCCAAGGCAAAGGGTGATGCCTTTTCGGCTAAAAGTATCCCATCGGAATTTCCGAAGTCTGTCCTGCGTCAGGCAGCTGAGAGAGACATGAGTCACTACAGAGGCTCACCCAAGAACCCGCTTACGCAGGTCAAACTGCTCTCTGCTATGAAACCCATAGACCTTTAAGACTGCGGTACATCTCAAGTACGATCTGCTTCATCAGGTTGACCGCTTCGGCCTGTTTCTGCATCTCGTCTATTCAGGGGTCCTAATTTATTTACAAGTTTGCAAGTTTGAGCTGTTCTTTGTTGATTATTTTAGATTCATGCTGATGTTTTTGTATTCATATTTGCTTTTCAAACTTCATCTGATCTAGTTATGATATCGGTTATATTTCAGGTTTTGGGGGTTATCGTGGTTTGGTTAATGTGACAACAGGCCAACCGAACGGTGTACTTGAAAAACCAACCTTGTGCTTTTATGCCTTTCTTTTTGTACTGCAGGGTAAAACCCAATTCACATTTATGATTTTAGCTTTGATCTCATTATCAAACTCCTGCTGTTCTAAGGATAGTTGGAGGCTAATTTTGAATTAGCCCCATTTTGATGGAATATCGGCGAGGAAGTTCTGCTAATTTGGCAGAAGCCCTGTAATCGTGTGTTATTCCAGTACATCAGGATAAGTCCTGTAACTTTAGTCTAGTTTAGACTAGAGTTTTCTTGGTCATGTAACATGAAAGGGTCTTAATCCTACTCTCCTAAGAGTGACGATGTGCTAGGATGTCCCCTGTAACTTAAATTAGCAAGTGAAAGCTTGAAGTTAGCAAGTGCAGCTGTGAGCCAGGGAAAGTGTAGAGTGATTGATCTTAGAGGTTGCTGTCTGTATTGAGAGTGACTGTATGTCTGTGTGATCTGGATGGAAGGATTTTAGATGGTGACCTTATTTACCTTGTATTTATTTTCCAAGCTAAATGGATAAAGTCTTAAGCAGCAATGTCAATGAAGAAGTGGGTTTTTAAAAAAGTCTGATGTACCTCATGTTTGTAAGAATGAAACAGTATTACACGTTTTTACTATTGGAGTTCTCTTTAATTTTGTCAGTCTGCTTTGTATGCAATATCTTTTGAGCTTTATGAGCATAAAGTTGCCACTTAAAAAAACGTGTTCGAGTTTTCTGTGAAGTTCCTATTTGCACCACAGGGTGGCGCCCAACGTTTTGACAATCTCTAAACTCGAGTAATCTCAAGTAAGCCTTGCGTATGAAACCAAAGGCTGGGTCACGTGAATAAAATGGGGAACTGAGATCAGGGTGACCAGTTAGCCTCAGCATTTAAATTTTGAAATGGTTGGTTAACCCAGACTATAGTAATGATGTCTATAAAATGGATGGAATAGGCAGGTCATCCCTCTCTGACCTCCCGGTCACTTAAAATGTACGAGTTAGGCTCTTGTTGCCTTCAGCATTTCTCTGTGAATGAGGACGAGGTATATTTTTTGACTAAATATATAAAGTGCTTCTGTAAATAATGAGAAATACTTTGCAGTCATATTATCAAGTCAAGTTCAGCCTCTTGACTTGACTTGATAATATGACTGCACAGTATTTCTCATTATTGAAAGAAGCACTTTATATATTTAGTCAAAAAATATACCCGAGATATTATTTCGGCCGTCTTAAGAATTTATACCATGCCTCCTACCTGCCCCAGTGCTGTTCTGCAAAATGAGTGTGTGTTTTATTAACATGAGCTACTGAGCTACTTCTGCTCTTTCACTCCTCGTGTCAGAGTGAGTAATACTGACTGGCTTTAGACAAGCGCGGTCTGAAGTTGTAGATGTCCGGCCAAGCCTGCAGGCTAATTCCCCCTGGAAGTGGACGCACACAGGCCTGACCACATCCGCCCGTGTCTAATGGAGCGCAGTAGCCGAATTAAAGCGCTGAAGATGGTAACTCTGGATGGGTTCACTCCCATTAGAGGGGATTTGTGCGGAGTTTGGCTCTGATCTGTCTGACGAAGAAGGAGGACGGGAATATTCAGCTCCGTGATGAGAGACAGCTTGTGGTGCGGCTGAAGTTTATTTTAGTGGTCTATGTGTTAGTTTAGTCACATTTTTCCTCTTCAAATATCTCTGGAGTTCTGTGGACAGGCGTGTTAATGTTCTCTGTGTATTTATTTCTGTGGCCCATTGTTTAGAAAGGCAGCTGCTATAATTAAAGCACAAGGGAGCAGAAGTTGGAGGTTTATGAGCGACACAGTGAATCAGCTGTATGGAAGTGTTAAGAGGACGGAGACCTCAGAAAGCATATTCTTAAAAGCTGCTTTTAAACTGACCCTTATTATAATAATAATAATAATAATCATAAAATTCCATGATAAAATGCATTAATGGTTTCTTCGTTGAAATATTTTACTAATTCAGTTACACTTATTGGATTAGATGAGAATTGACGTGAAATTATTGTGCATGTATTACATAGAAGTGTCTTGAATTTGACACGTATGCGTTTAGAAGCTGTAATCAGTCCTTTCTTATTATACTAACGATGATTTCTATGATTTAAATAGGTTTTTACTTTTGTTTAAAATGTAGTTTATTTAATTGGGGCAGCAGGTCAAACTTTTTCGAGACTGTTCTCAAAGGTGAAACTTCGCTCGTCCGGTGTTTCTATAAGTTCAGCTGGACAGAAATGGGCACTCGTAGTAGTTACTAGTTCATCGTGGGTGTTTTGCTGTGTGGCCGTGGATTTTTTGGCAGCCTGTTGCTCCCTCGAACTCAAGACCTTCATCACTCCATCATCGTCCTCCTCCTCTCAGCGGCTTCGCTCGCCTGTGTGGTGAAGAGCAGAGGGGGCGGTAAGTTTGTACTGAGCCAATAACGTGGAGGGGAGCGCAGCGTCCGGCTCAGCTGGCAGACATTTAAAAAGGAGCCAGTGAGGCGCTGCTGCAGTTTGGATTAAAAGCCCACCGCTGCCTCTCTCTTTCTTTCTTTCTTTCTTTCTCTATCTCTGTAAGCCTTACTGGCTCCTCTCTCTCTCTCCTGCTGACCCCGTTTACCTCGCTCAGCCTCTTTTCTCTCCTCGGATCCCTCCACGAAGACCACTTGGCTTCGCCCTCGTCGTCCCAGGACACTGACAGGTGAGAGATCCGAGCATCTACTCGCTGGAGGTCAGTGAGGATGCACAGGCTCTACGCTTTCTCAGCCTCGGTGAGCTGGTGGTCCAGGAGCAGGTGTCCTTTAGCTGTAGGCGCAGGAGGCTTTATGTCTGTGCTGAAGCTCTTTGTTAAAGTGTTCATTTAACATTGTAGGTCTTAGGTCAGCGCTGTGTCTTCACTCTTCTCTGGAGGTCTTTCTGTCTGGTAAAGATGGTTCTGAAGCTCGGAGCTGATACACTGCCTTTTAATGTTTGCAGTTGGTGGATCATCTTAGTAAAAGGCACACGAGTCTTTCGACGTAAATCCTGAACATTTTTTCAGTGTAATGGAAAACCAAATCTAGAACAGATCTGTTTCTGTCTCATCCTGTTGAAAACGATGGATTTAGGTTATTTTTGTGCTCCTTTAATAGCACTGTTTTTATAGTCGCATGGGCAGTTGAACACGGACATGCTGGATTACTTAGTTTGATTTGCTGCCTGGTATAAACGTTTTTCTGTAACCCATTAATGCCCATATGTGACATTTTATTCCACATGTTCTCTGAGCACAAATTGGAAGGTTTGTTTCAGTTCGATCAAGCCACGTGTTAAAAAGTGAGGTTTATCACTTTCATAAAATCACTTCTGTTAAAATTGAACAAAACAACAGAATCTTAATTTGATTATAAATTGTAAATAATGGAAATTACAGGTAATCGAAATAAAATCCAAATAGGTGCCATTAGATGTTCATCCAAGGTACAGCTGTACCAAACCTGGCATCAGTGCTTTGATAATGAACATCATAAAGTTGGCCATCATTTCATTTAAGAGACCAAGGTGTTGTTTCCCTTAAGCGCACACAAATGTTTATAATGCAGTAAAAGCCTGGTGTGCAGAGCATATTTTGAAGTATTTCAGATTATTTCGTTTTATTTTGCTACCTCAATGGCATTTTCCCTACAGCTGGGCTGTGGCCATCCAACACGTTAAACTGCCGTTCAAACATGCTTAAAGTAGCATAGGTGGTTTTGTAATTCATCACTTCAACTGCAAGAGTTCTGTAACCCCAGTTTTAGGCATGTGATTGCATTTTCCAGCCTTGCATGTACATGTATTAGCTTTTTTTGTGCTTTTGAAGACAATTTTGCATGGAGTTCATGCACCAAAACCTTGTCTTGTTCCATGGTGGCACTTTTCCATGTTCGACAGCTTTCCATCAGAAATTTGGCAGTAATACATATCATTCAAATAAAAAGTGACTCCAGTTTATACTTGAGTTCACACACAAGTTTCTTAAACACATGACTTGCATGTGTGATATTTCCATGATGGCACTTTTCCATGCTCGGCTTTTGTCTAAAGGTTTTACAAGTGGAATACAAAGGCATCATTTAAGCCAATGAAATCACTTTTAAATGAACGCTTTGGCAAAAAAAAAATCTAATTTATAGAGCTTCACCCCAAACACTGTCGATCAGCCAGGACATTCGGTCTCAAGTTTGCTTTTTTTAGTTTTACACTGGAACTAAAAGGCTAATGTAGCTAACAAATAATGGAAGTAATGGAATGAAATTGAGGGCGGGCCAAGTAGCATCTTGCAAGTCTGCAACAGCTGCTAAATCGTCACAGACTGGCTTTAAACTGCAGTGAGTTGTTAAGCACTCTCAAATAGACTTCCTTATATGTCAATTCTTTATGACTGTATCTACAGACTATACCCTTATCTTTAGACATGAACAGGCAATACAGACAAAATTTGGGCTTCAAGATGTACTTTAATGCCATTTTTAGTGATGTCATAAAGTGCCCACCACTTCTTAGCTAGATTAGTCTTTATTAGTCTTCTAGTTCCATTGCAAAACTAAAGAAGCAAATTCAGACCATGCACATCTTGACTGATCAGCTACTTTTGGGTAAGAGGAAAACTGGGTTCATTTCATTTTTTGATGAACTTGAACTTTCTTCAGGCATTTTTAGTCCATAACAATACTACTGTTAAGTGCCGTTTTCATTTTTTTCATGATGGCACTTTTCCATGCTGAGCTAAGTGGGTTTAATAATGCCACCAGTGGACAAAGTTCTGACATGGCAGTTGCATTCTCAGTAGCTTTACAAAGTCTGCAATGACACTATTCCATGTTTGTTGGCTAAACATAGTTAAAATATAGCTTTTGCATTAGTGCTTTTTCTGACACTAGTTTTAGGAAATCGTTTACAGTC
>JAILXH010054105.1:0-23152 GCA_023558415.1 Piaractus mesopotamicus | reverse complement strand
CGGGGTCTTGTGCACTTTTTACACGTTGATAAAGTGTGAACTTTGGGACACGAGGCTTCTGCTAACTGACTGTTAACAAACAACCCAACTGCTAACAAAACGCCGACAGCATTTATCAATTCAGAAAGTGTAAACTGTTTAAATACCAGCAATGACTTGTATAAACATGTTATTTTCGGAGTGGCTGGACATTTGGCCACCATGTTGAATTCATTTTTGGTCGATTTGTTGTTCATTGTCTCATACACTAGTTAGGGCACACGACTGTTCCCTATATTTAAAGGTGATGACTGAATGCTTAGTTAGTTCACTACATACGGAACAAGCGGTTGATTTGAAGCTCGGTCAGACTGAAGGCTCCTCCGCTGTCCAGCGCGCGCGTGTGTTTGTTTGTTAGTTTGTGTGTGTGTTTGTTTGTTTGTGTGTGTGTGTGTTTGTTTGTGTGTGTGTGTGTGTGTGTGTGTGTGTGAAAGCAGACCCTCTGCGGCTGTTGGTGGAGCAGGTTGCCTGTAAGCGCTCAGTCCAGCACAGAGTTTGGGAGAGTGCTGGAAAAGGGGTTTCCACCGTGTGGAAATATACTGACCTTTAAAAAGAGAGAAATAATAAGACACTTATTTAATTGGACCGGACGGGACGCAGGAGCAGGTACTATTTTTATTGTATAGTCCGTTTGCTGTGAACGTGCTTTGGTCGCAGGAGCGAAAGGAAAATGTTGGTGTGCTAAGAGATGCTCGTTGTTATAGGTATTCACGATAACCAGAAGCATCAGAAATGATTTATTACGGTTCATTTTTATTTTTTATTTGAAATAAAGCTTTTTATCCTTAAGTGCTACAGAACTTGTTTATAATGTAAGTATGCCGGTTTATTCCGTTTACTGTTTTTATCTATGTGTTGTTTTGCGTCTGTGTAAGGAGAGCGCTGCTTTCTCTCGACTGCAGGCCTCTCTAAAGTACTAATAAAATGGAAAATCCTTGTTTCTAAGGACATTCCTGGTCTGTGTTCTGAAAACTAGCAGCGATGCGCTGAAACCGAAGTGGAACTATTCCTCTGAAACTCGCGAGCAGCGCTGTATGGCGCAGTGATTTCTCAGTTGAAGTGCTCTCCATGGAGTTTACAGCAGCTAACAGAAAACTCATTTTAGAACCAGATATTTCTTCACAATTACAGGCTGTAATAGGCTTGATCTTCACATAACAAGATTAAAGGGGAATCCACCGATTTTTCAAAATGTCTGCACATTTCAGTGCTTGAACAAAGTGGTTTGATGTTAAATGGGTCACCATGTATACGACACAAATATAGCCATTTTATTTACTATCCAAAAGCACCAGAGAACCTCCATGTGTGTCTTTGAGTTTTATATGGAATGTAAATCAGATTTTTTTTATTTTTTATTTTGCCTTAGAATAACATTCATGTATCCCTCCACCAGGCACAGATTAAAATACATTTTTGGACAAAACTTAATCACAAACATATTGTAAAACAATGTCTCAGACATCAGGCTGAGTATTCATAACCAGGTAATAACTCTCTGGGAGGGAGCTTTTAGAGGTGGATGTCTGGTTCCTATCACCACTACTGTGAGCAATTCGGACTCTGCAAGTTTCTCTAGAACACATCTAATCAGTATGAATGATTTTGTTTACACCTCAACCATTTAATTATGCAGACTTTTTGGAAAATCAGTGGAGTTCCCCTTTAATTAATGATGTAGCCAAATACCAAATACATATGGGCACTTGCATAACACATTTTAAGTATTCGCCTAATGTTACAGGCTTTAGGTATACATTTAAAATTTGCAACTGTCAAAAAATATTGTGCTGAACTTCTAAAACTAAATCCACGATGGATTTTTTTTCCCACTTTACGCTTAATATATTACCACAAAGAGATTCTACTTAAATATGTTGCCTTAGTTTGAATAAAATGTCTGCATAATTAAATGGTTGAGATGTAAGCAAAGTCATTCAGAGTGGTCAGTATTGTTCACCGTGGTGTGGAAGGGAACCAGACGCCTGAAGAGTTCAATGCCTTTAAAAGATCTGTCACAGAAAGTTATTACATGAAATGTTTATATGCACACGCTCTCTGATGCATTGCTTCATAATAGTTCAGAGAGGTTTGGTCTAAAACTTTAAATAATTATTGTATACAAATATACATTTAAATCCATACATAGTGGAGGGGTACATGCAGGGCGTTGTGAGGCAAAATAGTCCCCAAAGAAACATACTTTATTTTACCCTGACTCACATATAAAAACCCTGAAGACACGTATAGGTTTACTAGTCATTGAAAAGTAAATAAAATGGCTATATTAGTGTCATAGACATGGCGACCCCTGGTTCCTATCATCAGTACTGTAAAGAAATCTCAGTAAGTACGTAGTTTCTCTACAAAGAACCATTCCACATCAGACCACTCTGAATGACTGTGTACAGCCCCACCACTGAATTATGCATACTTTTTGAAAAATCAGAATTCCTTATGGAAAAACGTAAGGCCTAAATTTATTTCTGGTGTTTTTGCATGTGAACCCTGCACCTCAACTACATTTTGCATTTCCTTGTATTATTTGTGTCAAATGGTATGTATGAGTATATACCCCAAACGGTCTATACCACATTCAGGAGTAGGTGATTAGCTATGTTAAACTATTCAAAAATAGTACTGCTGAGTGTTTTTGAGTTCTGCTCAAATATAGCTAAAATTGTCACTACAGAAACAGTCACTACTGAAACATTTGGTAAGGGTTTAGTAGTGTTATGAGTGCTTTGTTTGTGACAAAATATACTGTTCAATCATGTTTTAGTAAAATAATCATAATTAAGGTATAAGGTCACTCAAAGCAAAAGGATTTTAGTCTAAAGTCTAATATGTGTCTTCAGCTCTGACTTAGATCCAATTCACTAGAATCATCCATATATGGTCAGGAGTACTGAACAAGGCAGCTACTCAGATTTTATCGTTATCCACAAAAAATGGTTGTGTGAAGCCGTACACAACACACACACAGAAAATAAACCTGAATCACACAATAAGAAAAGTGTCACTGGAATGTGAGTGTGGGTGGTGTCAGGTGTGAGCTTTGCTACTCTTTTGTTCATCCCTTCCCATTTTTCCATTCTTTCACTCACCGACACTGTTTTCGATGCTTTAGAAAGAAAGAGCCCAAAAGCAACAAGGCATGGTTAAAGTTTATGTCCAAGGAAAGGCAGAAATGACTGCTCAAAACCAGCGTATATTGCACCTTTGAAAGCCATGATCACTGTGGTAGACCTGCTAGACTAAACTAGTATTTTCAGACTAAAGTGACTGGCTATTTCTACAGACAATTCTGATAAACAGGAATTCACGTCAGATTTCTACAGCTTCTTCACCAAATCCATCAGTATGCATTTCGATGTAAAAAAATAGTGTTCACAGAATTAAAATCTAGATATGAATAAACGTTTCCCCTTCAGTTTTACGAAGCTTTTTTTTTTCCTTCGACCGATTAAGTCTATCCAAGACGGCAAAAATCACAAGAAGATTAGGCCAACTTAGGTTTTGGTAATGAGAAGAAATTCACTTAAGGCATTAATGAGTTCACACATGTGTATCTATCGCTGCTGTCAGAACAAAACCTTGTATCCCCATTTTTGTCATTTTTTCACTTTCTGACATAATTGAAAGTACCTGCTGCCCATTAGATTGTGTGTAAATTTCACGATGAACAGACCAAACTGACTTGGAAAAAAGTCTGGTTACGTGGATTTTTCCTTCTCCTGTAAAGTTACCATTTTGGAGGTTTTGTTCCGACAACAGCAAGATATATATGTGTGTATACATATACATATATACACACACATTTACTGTTATATTTTAACAGATAACTCTAACCACAACTGTTAGTTCACCAATACACCAATAATCTATGAAAATAAATATACTCTGTTTTACATGGACAATGTGGGTCACAGAAAAGGAGACTGCATAGAAATTGCAAATGAGGTGTAGAAGAGTTACAGTACACAGGATTAAGTACTGTTTGGAAAAGGGAAATGGTAAAATAATGGCTGCTGCAAGCAAGAAAGTGCATGGAAACTGCAACATACATTACGCAGTTAAGTACTACCAAAACAATAATAGTCACTAAACAAAAACAACAACAAAAAAAAACATGCTGACTGATTTTTGGGTTGTGGTTGGTCACTTGAGGTTTGTGAGGGAGGTTTTTACTGCTAACGATATTTGCCTGTCTCACATTTTGTCTGCTTAGGTGAAAAAAGGGAAAACAAATCAACCAATTTTGTTTGCCTTAAACTGAAACAAGTTGAAACAGCAGTATTCTCATGTTTATGGTGTAAAACAGATTCAACATATTATTCATTCATTAAGCCTTATGATGGTCTGTCTGCATATTGCTTTATCAGCGCCCTCTTTTTGGAGCTAAACCTGTCTAACTTTGTGAGGCTTACTTGCTATCAACATTTGGTTTAATTAAAAAATATGCTGGAATTGCAAGTGTTTGCTACAGTGGGTATGATTAACCCATTAAGCCCCGCGTAGCACCTTTGGACAGCCCTACTGCAGAAGCAAAGGGTCACTGCTCACGATATGTTAAAGTTCTTTGTGTGGAGATGAAGAGAGCCATGAGAAATCCATCAGCATCTTCAGTTCTTCTCTAAGAGCTTTTCAAGTCTATCTAGGTCCCACACTGAACACTGAACTTAAGTAGTCCCACCACCACTGATTGCACATTCGCAATAGAGGAAATGTCCTGTCTCACATCTTTGTTATGGCTTTCACGTTAAAGAAGTCTGGAGCGGGTTATGGTGAACAGCTCCTGTGGAAACAGTTCTCTGTCTTAGAGTAGATGGTGGAAAGGATGGAAAGCTCTCGTTCTTGCCTTTCTCTTTTCATCTTCAGCTGGACGACACACTCGCTTCTTTCTGCCTCAGCCTCTCTTTCTGTAAAAAATTAAGATATACATATAAATTTTTTATATTAATGTTGCAATTTCTCAATGAACTCTTGACAGGCGAGTTGAGGGCTGATGCAGGTGTGTGTGCATTTGTGTGTGGCTCTTGCTCTTACCAGACTGTTGGCATTGACCTTCTTTATCTCCACCTTCTTCTCAGCTGTTATCTTCTGGACATTCAGTTGAGCTTCTTTTAGTCTTAAAAAAGCACCAAAACAATAATTGCAAATACCTTTCACTGTTCATTGAAAAATCCCTGTGTACCTGAACAAAAAAACAGTGGTCCTGTGTGTTATGAACAAAACCTTGTAAAGCCTATAAATCAAGGCTCCAGACTAATGGCATCCCGTTGTCCTGGGGGCAATAAAAACAGCATAAGAGATCATGTTTAAATCGTTTTGGGATGCTTCAGGGATAACTTGGGTGCTTTGGACTTACCACTTAATGTCTGTAAAATATAGTAATACAATTTGTGCAGGTGTCCATTCATGCTCACACTAAATATAGCAATGTTTAATCCAGAAACTGTTTTTTGTCTCTTCATAAGTAGCTCTGTTCATCACATTTCTACTGCTAGCATTATGCTAATTTCCATTAGCCCATTAATGGGAATCCCTTTGTAACATTAACATCAAGCTAATGTGTCTATTCATAATTTTTAGCATGTACTACTTTAACATGGACAATAAAAGCTTGCATCAGACATTCAAGTAACATGTTTTGCTTTGTATGCTAGAGTATTACAGTCTCTTTGTAATCTGGTCAAATATGGTGGCACTATTCCAGGGTGCAAAAATATTTTCCATTTTCTAAACACGTTCTATTCTTAATTTACAGGCAACCATAAATGATGATGAATCAAATGTTATAATTACTGTTTTTTTCTGCTGTCCACTACAATCAAAGCTGGTTCTGAAGACCTGCAACGTTAGTTTCATTTGAATTATTTTAAGAGTTACTGCAAGAAAATCTGAACACAATCTGAATTTGCAGAGTTTTGTTTAGCATTTCAGGAATGCAGTTTATTAAAAGAATTAGTGTGATACAGTCAATTTTGCATTGTGTGTCTATAAGTGTGTGTGCATAGACGCGTACTAAGCATGAATTCTGTGTATTGCTTTGTGACATATGTCATTTTTGTGAATCCGTAATATTGGAGTACAAGAATTTTTTCTTTAATATTCTTTAATATTCTTGATGTTCAATTTTCACTTTGCGACGACTGAAGAAACATTTTGGAATGGCTCTGGGATGATTCTGAAAACGGTAGGATGTAGCTCTGCTATGAATTAACACTTCATTTTCTAACTTTTGCACATTACAGACGTCAAAAGCAAAACTGTGGAATTACACAAGCAACTTTCTACCACTGAATTTAAACTGAATGAAGGTTTACGCTTGGTTTTATGAGCTTGTAACCAGCATTTAAGATAACAGCAACAGTAGATCAGCAAAAGCTGTCAGGCGTAATGTGGGACATCACTGCTCAGTAAACAACTTAGTTTATGATGGCAAGAAAAAACCCATGGACATGCTTGAAATCGTTAAACTGCTCCACACAACAGTGCAGCTACCTTTTGTCTTTGGCAATCTTTTAGCAAGCCTCACTCATTTAGTTAATTCATCTTTTTGTGTCTGTATATACTTTCTCCATCTATATTTTTTTTTATTTTTATTTTGTGCAAACCTGGGCATTTGAAATATTTTTTTGCAAGAGTCTCTGTTCTGTCAGGTCTTTGTCAGGTCTGCTCTGACAAAGAAATTAATAATATAATGGGTCTAGTATACTATCCCATTAAGTTTGGTATATTTGATACATAAAAAAGACTTTCTGATAAATTTGCATTAAACCACAAGCTCCATTTCAAATGTCAAATACTTATGAGGTGCACCATGTTAAGACTTTGTTAAAAATGATCTGAGATACTAGAATTAACTAGTATCTGTATTGACCATATATTTCTTTTTCCGAAAGAACAATACAATACATTATGTCCTTTCTTCAAAAAGCTGTGCTGCAGTTCAAAATATTGTCTAAGCTGGACAAGAAATTATATATCTGCTATCCCTTTAAATGTTCAAACACTAACAAAATATTAGATATTACATATTACATACATACATTAAGCTTATCTTTAAGTACCTCCTTCATATCAGCTCATGCAATTAAAGGAGAATTCCACTGATTATTCTGCATAATTTAGTTGTTGAGACGTAAAACAAAGTCATTCATAGTGGTCTGATGTAAACTGTAGAGAAACTTACAGATTTCTTTACAGTGGGGGGTGACAGGAACAAGGAGTCATGTCTACAATGCAAGTATATACATTTTATTGGCTGTCCAAAACAACCAGTAGACCTACATGTTCCATCTGAGTTTTTCTATATTGATAATGGTAAAATAGTGATAAATCTGAAAAAATAAGTTCTATGCTACTTTGCCTTAAAATGTTCTGTATGTGCCTCTCTCAGATCTGTATGAAATTTTAAAATACATTTTAGGCCAAAAGCCTATCTTAAAACTACTGTAAAACAATGTCACCGGCGTCATGCAACATACTTGTTACCAATTAATGCTATATCGTTCTGTGAGGTACCTTTAGAGACATTAAACACTTTGAACGTCTGGTTCCTATCAGCACTGCTGTGAACAATTCTGACTCATTAAATGTCTCTAGAATGGAGCATTTCACATCAAACCACAATGACCTTGTTTACCTTTTAACCACTTGATTATGCCGAAACTTGGAAAAATCAGTGAAATTCTTCATAAAATTTGACAGACTTTTAAGAAATGTAATAGGAAGAGGCTTGGGAACAGGATCTGAAGCTTAGTTTGGATGTTAGCAGTGTGAACGTGCGCCAGAAGCTGTAAAGTGTCTTCAAACTGACAGTAACCTTGCTCGTACCATTCCATGCACTCCCTTTAACAGCCTCCCATATTACACTAGTAAAGCCAGGGGGCCACAGAGAGAGGTGCTGTCCCCCCAGTGGGATGCCCCCCTAAGTGGACGCCACAGGTCAGGGGCGAGGTTGTAAATCTAAGTTGCTTGACACTGTACTAGGCTGCGGGTGGAGACTGCCGCCGTCGGCTTTGATGCCCCTCGGGCCTTAAAAAACCAAAAGCACTTTATTTTTATTTGTCCTTACAGAATTCATACTGGCTCTCCATAGGCAAGGTAGGGACCAGTAGGTGCAACAGAAGAGGGGTTGAGAGTCTGGCATGTGTTAAGAGGCTCCATTGCTTTGTTGACTAATTGAAAGGCAGTAACAGAAGGTGCTACAAAGATAGAGAGTGTGAAATCTTAAATTACTCTAAAGATTCAGGGTTGAGACGGAACAGTGTACAGACACATCAGGCAACAATACAGTGACTTAGATATTCTTTCATAGAAAATGCCGTTTCACAATTCAGTGTGAAACGACAGGTTTAAAGAAACACTTCATTCAAAAGTTGTAACATGGCAATGAATCGGGACCAGCTAGCATGATTTACTATCTTTGTAAAAGCTTATTATTCATTAGCAAAATCAGAATTTCTGGGTAAATGTCAGCTAACCTCAAAATTGAGGTTTACACAATATTCGTAAATTGACGTTGATTGATTCACTACCATGAATTCCAGAGCATGTAATTAACCCTGTTCTACACTGATGCAATTGTTTTATGAAGTGCTGTCGTATTGATGGATTAATACTCAGCTGTTAAAATGTTATATTTTGAAGACAAATACAAGAAAGAAAGATTATGTTCAGAAATGACTGGCCAATTGGATATATGTGGGTTCCATAGATGAAATAAGAATGTTCACATTTTTTCAGTGATTATACACATACAGGCATGAGTGACAATGAATGGAAGGATTACAGCTTGATTTTGCTATGGTTGCCTTTGGATAGAAATATGTTTTTTTTAAACCATATAGCATTGCTTTTATTTTCTTTTTACCCTCTAAGAATAGAAACACTCATAGACTGTGACAGGATTGTACTCCTACTAACCTTTCTTTGGAGATGTTCTTACTCTCACGTTTCCATGTGTTTTTGAAGTCGTTGCAGAACTCAAACCAGAGCATGAAAACGTAGTTGGGAGCAACCTCTTTTTCTCCAGATTTGGGCTTGAGCCCAAAGTAGGCCACCATGTCCTGAAAGCTAAGAAAGGGGGATGAGGGTGGGGGGGAATGAAAGGAGACAGAGAGTCAGGGAAGACCAAGGCAACACTGGCTGGACAAAACATTTAACTACTTGCTATAGCTCCACTAATCTTCCTGACATCTCCACTCTGGGGAGGACAAGACTGAGGGGAAAAGATCTTAGAGAGAGAGACCAAAGAGTGAGAGGGCAAGTCATGTCAGTTCGTCAAAAGCTCCATTTTTTTTAGGACATTATATATTCCACAAAAAAGAGATCTAAACTGGGACAATTTAGCTCCTGAAACAAACTGAAGTACTGAGGTACAAAACTCTAATAACACAACATACGGCATAATAAATAACAGGGCACGCTTGTAATTGGATAAAGCAAGAGCAGTCGTAAAGGAGCATTTCATAGCTCGCAAGACTCTCCAAGTAGCCCTCAGAGTATTCGCAAACTCTATGTTCTGCAGATCCAGAGGCTAATTCAATTGTAACCAAACCTGAAGTCTTCCCAGCGTTCACAGCAGTGATCCACAAGCTGCAGACGCTACATACTGCTCTGCAGCCTGCTTCCATTCAGAGATTAAAGACCCTCTCCTACTGCCGCTGTCACGCTTGTCTCATGGCCAGCCGTGACTCTGAAGGATGCACGGGGGTCGACAATCCTCCCGTGACCCCCAGACGAATGGGGCCTAGCGCTATGCTAATAGGAGACATGCTGCGGGGCAGATGGCGCCATGCCAGTGCCAAGATGCTTCCCATTTTCTGGTCATCTTCCTGGCTGTTACGGAGGATGGAATCATAGATCATTCATTCTCCAGGGCCTTTCCACAGCCTATAGAGCTCTAATAATGTAGAACTTTTGATTCTTTCTCCTTTTCTTCTCTAGAGATGACAAGACCTGAGGTGCTCTTTGAAATTCTGAGCTCACTGGACGGTTTTCTCATTGGAGCCTTTCATGACCTGGACTAGGAGTGAACACAAATCAACGAGGGCTGTGAACAAAGCAGCCTCTCGTCATAATGGCACCACCTGCTGTGAGATTGGTTTTGCTGTACACACATTCTCTGCATTCCCCTTGAATGGCAGGAAAAAGGCAATAACACGGAAGATTTCCTTGTAGCACACTACAAAGCATCTAAACCTTTCCAAGTATCCTTTAAGAAAAGATAAGTTCTGGTAGGCCCAAGACCTTTTAGAGCCAAAACAGAGCAGTTACACAACCTGGCTCAAAAAACCTACTTCACAATGGCCTTGTCTTAGAACACTGTTTTAAAAAATGTAAGATGATCAAGTGACCACCATCAGAATAAGGACAGTCACACTATTTATTCAACTTTAAGCTTAAACCATAGAAGGTCAGGGTCCCATGTACTAAGCCTTTCACGCCTGTTTCAAGAATTGTGCCCACGTGTTATGCAAGAAACAGGCAGTGCACATGGTAAAACGCAAAATGCGCTTCTCTTTTTTGAGCATATCCATTTGAGGGAGGGAAGTGGAAAACGTACAAGAATGGCATAAAAAGTAGGTGGAGATATTACAAGTGTCTGATTACATATTCTGCTCAATGTATTAAAGTTTGAGCAACCTGTGGCAGCCCGTTTTGCATTAAGTTTTCCTCTGTCATTTAAGACCAGACATACATTTGCATTAGGCTTTAAAGACATGTCGTTAGACTTTCTTCAACAATGACAGCTGACACAGTGGTTAGACGGTGGTATGAGCCCCAAACATGTGCTGAAAGAATGTCAGAACAATGCTGCTGAAACTCTTGAGACCAAATGTACTTGTGTGAGAAGATGCTGTGCAAAATATGCCTTGATGCAGCTGCAATATAATTACTGTTTTACAAACTCTTTTTCTAAGATGGAATAAAATGACCCCTCTGGAGAGTGTTTTGATGGAAACAAACTTCATTTATTAACACATCTCTTCATCACTGAACTTTCATCTTCTTTTTTGTCTTCAGCTTGGTCAGGTTCTATTATTTCACTGCTTTTTTTAAGACAGGGGAAGTAAAGGCCGCAGTCAAACAGTTTGGTCATTTCCCTGCTCTAGTACAGCAACTAAACCTGATTTATATCAGTTGAATCAGGTGTGCTTGAGCAGAAAAATCACCAAACTGTGCAGGAATCTGACCCTCCAGGATTGAGGTTCCCCACCCCTACTTTAAACCCTGCCCCTTATGAGTGAGAAGTTAGTGGGCAGGGCTATGCGCAGTCTGAATAATAAGCTGCCGTTTTAAAAAAGTAAACTACACTGTGGGACTAGGCTTTGTTCAGAGTAGCTGTGTTAAGAATAGGAAACCAATCTGCGATCTCCAGCAGAAACTCACTGCTGGGCGGCAGAACATGCTCAGTGGCCACAAGTCAAGTGGAACAGTGTGACTAATGGGCACCTGTATAGCAGCTTACCCATATCACCAACAGGAGGGAAACTCAATGGGCCGTTTAAACACGGACATGCCCTAAAAGCCCTATAAAGCAGACCTAAAATTTGCTGTGCATTTCTACCCCTCCTGCTTAATCTGATCTGTGACTTGTTGAAAAGGTTACAGCAGCTCACTTCATCTCCACCACAACATTTTCTTTAAATCTTTTTTTTGTTTGTTTGTTTTCAAAATCCTGGAACAGAATAGAATTTTACTGTGAAGGACATTTCTTTTTTCAGCTTTCTGAGTATGATGCTTAGTGTTAGTCACAAATGCATAACATTAATCATACTAGCTAAGCTTAAAGACAACCTGGGATGTGATAACTGGGAATGATGTTCCTTCCAGTTATTAGAATAACCAATACAATATCACAGCCAGCATGACCACTTATAAAGTCTGAATGTTCAGAAATAAAAGCCTCTGCCTTTATTGCCTAGATGTTAAGAGGCTCATCTCATACGATATTAAGGGGTTCTCCTATTGTCAATGGCTGCAGATGTTTGACTAACTGATGGAAAACAACGTAATTACAGAGATCACAGAGCTACTGTGTCTGGATGTGCCACTGTTTTGAAGAATTTTGTAATTTTTACATTTTAATTACGGCTGCATTATGTTGAGGATATTGTGGATATTGTACTTATAAAATACCAACAAATGTTTAGTTTTGAAACAAAACATGGTTCATTACAAAGACAGCATAATTAGTTGGATTAATTGAATATAGAGCAGCATGGTACATGAAATGCTGAATAAAAATCATTGTTTTAAATGTTTTTGGCAGTATTTGGGAACTGTGGCACCACTTGCTACCATTTTAAGTTATCAATCCTCAGAAATTTATATTTTCCTCAGAACTAAATATCGTGATCCATGTATCATGAAAATGTTTTAAAGTATGATGATCTGCTGTATTGCTAATTCCTACCGATTATCATCGCGAGTCTCTCCTGACAGTAAGAATCTGGGAGTTTAAAAACTGCATATGCTTTCTCTGAAACCCCTGAGGTATGTTGCTGCATCTTTCAGAGCCACCAACAACTCAGCATTCGACAGCTATTTAATTTGTTCTGTGACTCTATGGACTCATCCCAAGTATTACGGCATATAGTGCTCCCTGCTTCTGAAGCTGCAGCTCAGAGTTTGTCTGAGCTGCAAGTCACACCTCTGCTTGCAGGCTGTGTTTTTACTAGAGAGCTTCCCTAATGCTACCTAAATAAATAAAAGTGATTAGGCTCTATTTAACCTCTTTTGGGCTTTTGAAACATTTGGCTATGCTAAGAGATTAGCGGAAAGCTGAAAAAACGTTATTTTACTTATTCAAAAATAAAGTTAAATGGCGCTTCTCTCTCTTGCTTCACTCGACTGAGGTACTAAACTATTAAGTGTGAATATTTCACAATGATTGCATTTAACAACAAAAACATGAAAAGAAACAATAAAAACAATACTGAAACAATGGTACAGACTAAAGTGCAGTCTAGGCTATTTACTAATGTAGATATTTCAAAAGTTCCCATGATCAAGCTAATGTGTGCAAGGCCTCAGAGTCTTTTCTTCTAGTCTTTGATGTTTGCTATATGCCTCCAGGAATGCTTCTCTGCACAATAGCTAGCACATTTTGATTAGAACCATCTTTGCTGTTGAGCACTTGTTCTGCATAATTTGAGTGATGTGGATAAAGTTTGAAAAACATGGATGAGCCTTGCTGCCCTGTCTGTGGGTGATATGGTAAGTCACAGTAACCCTAATTGCGGATGGTCAGCATCAGTGGCTACCGGTTAGGCCTGTACCATGCTTTTGACAATAAATAAAAGTAAAATCAAATGAAATTAAAACACCACTAGCATTTATGCACTTGCATATCATTCCAGATTTAAGGTCTGTTTTCACGTGTACTGGACCTCAGTTTTTTTATAGGAGCTCAATTTAAAATTGGGGAATTTAAGGTAAAAAAATAAAATAACACAAAAAGTTAATGCAAATAACAGTTCTGAATCCAAAACTGTACGTATTGTAAAAATACATGAAATGTATGAGTTTCCCAGAAAAGTAAAAGCTTTACTCCCCCACAGCAACCAAACCACTTAATAGCCCTACTGTAACTGCAAAATGGAATGACACACTTCACAAATCTTTCAAAGATATACATTTGTTTACATTACACCGCTGAATGTATAGACGAGACTGCTTCAGCAGCTTTTACTACTGCATAGCTGAATGGAGTAAATGGGTGATTTGCACGGAATTAAGATGGAATGCATGAAATGTACACAGAGTAATTTGTGTCGGCCTCAGACTGCCTGCCAGAACATTAAATAAACAGGAGATAAGAGAAATACAGAGAACAAGAAGGAAGGATTTTATTTGATCAAAAGAGAGCTCAGTAAATCAGTCTCTTCTTTCTATCCCTTTTTTTAATGGAATGGAACTGACCAGTGTGGCCTATAATGTGTAATGCTAAGCCCTTTCTGCTTATAGTAGTCTTCAAATGAAAATTCTCCTGACATGGAGACTTCATAACGCACACATAACCACTGAATAATATAGAATTTATAAACAGCTTACGCATTAAGTAAATGACAGCGTCAACTAAAGTGATAGACATTTGTTCCATTTATAACATATTTATGCAAGTTTAAGACCCAGTGAGGAACATTACATACAGTATCAGAATTAATACAGTATGTGATGTTGTAACTAAGGTTAATGGATCCTTATACGATGCATTAATAATGGTTCATAAGAGTTTTGTAAATGCAACATATGTCTGTCACTTTACTTTAAGGGTCCTAATGTCAATACAATGTTAATTATTTAATAAAAAATCTTATGTCATCTTAAGAATACTGACATAAGCTGTTCATAAATACTTGAGTATTGCTTTTGAAATGCATTATCCAGTGCTTATGCATGAGTTATTAAGTCCCTATATAGGAACCGTTAAATGTATTCAACCCTACACTCTCAGAAAAACTGGGGGTGGTACCCTCAAAGGTACGTCTTCAGTACCTTCAGTTAGGGAACATAATTACACCATAATGCATTGCAATTATATTTTGTGAAGTTGTATTCACTCCACACACTCTGTCCTGCCTCCAGCCTTTTTATTTTATTGCTCTGTTTTAAAACATTGGATTATGAAAAGGTATAAACGTGTACTTTTCCATTGGGAAAAACATATTTAAGGCATTGAAATGAGACAATTGAAACCCTTGAGGATACATTTACATTGTACCTTGATGAACAGAAATGTACCATCACAATATCTTATTTTCTGACAGTGTATGTAGATGCTGTTCAACTGTTACTTAATTCTTTTTTCGTCTGAGGGTACTTGTGTCGCAATACAAGTATACTCAAATGTATTCAACGGAATCTGATTATGTTAATACTGAAAAAAAACCCACTGAAATTAAGAAGATATATCCTTCGTCATACATTCTTTCTTTTTTAAACAGATGCTTCCCCTTAAAATGCTAATACTGCTAAAGAAAGCTAGTTGGGCCCAGGTAGCATTATGCAGATATGTTCATGCTAACCGCCCCTTGGTTTCAACTGTTGCTAAGCCACATTACCAATTTGGAGGAAATAGTCCTTTAATGATCAAAGGTATGGCTCTGTTGAGGAGTCTGGCCACCATGCAGGCCACATAGTGCAAAACAGCAAAGGTGGATTCTCTTCAGATTTGGACAGATGTGGGCGCCCACCCAGCTCCAGAAGGCTGGTCACATCCATCACCAGCAAGTCACTTTAATGAGGTGTGTTCATGGGAACATGGGGGAACACCCTGTCTCCACCACCGTCCATTCTCCCTCCTTTGGAGTGGCCACTGCCTTGGCCGCTTTTGGTGACCAAATTAACAGCGAATAAAAAAGGTTTTCTACCTGCCAGGCCCTTTTGATCAATATTAGTCAATTCAGCACCTTTTTTGAGAAGTGGAGTCAAGGAGGCGCTGAGGTTTCTGTTCTGCAATAAATTAAAGTTTTGGTTTGTAGGTGCGGAGCCAAATTCAGTGTGTTTGCCTTGGACAAGGAAAATGAGAAAACAACCGTGCAGGTTGACAGGATGGTCTGCAACCATCAGCCCTGAACTGTCCGAAATTTTCGATTTGCTGATGTTCAAAGCTGTGCTGTTTTTGCCACGTATGCACTCTTTGTTTTTATAATTTATACACAGATTCTGATTCCATTTCGGTTCAGCAGACATGCCAAAAAACTCTCATCTCTAGCCAAACAAGGAAAAATAATCAATTTGCTTTGTTTGTCATTTCAAGAGTTTTTTTTTTTCCTCTATGAGAAGTTCCAGATATACTCGCTGTTGTTTGGCATCTGCGAGTCATACGTTTCAGCATAAATCACCCAAAACAGTGGACCACTGTTGGAACAAGGTTACGCATGGGAGTCTGATGCAATTAGTCATGATAAGGCTACATGATAAGCAGTGGAACCTCTGTGTGTGTTTGTACGTGAAGAAAAAAAAGACTTTCAAACATTTCTAGGCATGCCTCCAGCTCCCTGGGTAACAGTTAAGGCTGTCATGAACATCAAGTCCTGCACTGATTTTGGGAGAAGGAAGTCATTGGTAAATGACAGCTGACCACAGCATTACTCAGCAAGCCAAGCAGACCACCATTCACCCTCTCTTTCTTGTTCTCACATAGCTGAGGGATTCCTTATCAGCTGATGCTAATTGCTACAGACAGCTTTACAAATGACAAACATTACTGCTATCTGATGTTGAGAGGATGTGGTCTCTGCTTATCTGTACCTAACATGCTGAATAACCAAAGACGGTTTTCTGACGTCTCTCATAAATCTCACTTGGCTGAGTTCCCCAGTGGATGTCACATACTTCCATGCATGCCTCATGTAGTCTTGTAGCAATGTATATTTTCTTGTGTAAACTGATAAAAAATATGCCATAGTAGGTAAATTTTAAATAAAACGCCTCCTACCTTTTCTGGGCAGCATTCAGGCGATCATCTTCAGCTGCATACTCTGCTTGTGCTGCAGAAGAACAGAAAACAGCAATTGTCAATACATATCAGAAGATTCTGGTGTTGGGGTAGTTAATCAAAACAGTAATCCATTATAAATTACTACACTTCTCTCCAACTATAATTGGATTACTTTACTTACTACTTCCCAAGTTACTACTTACGACTTTAGTTCTACATTATTTAAAAGGCCTCTCACTATCCCTGAACAAGATACTGCCAGTTATGCTTGATTAAATTTATTAACAGCTGATGGATAAAGTTTAAGAATCCAGAAACTTGCCACACTGTAAAAAAGGACAAGTTATCTCAACATAAAATTATGAGGTAACTGATTACTCTTCTTTTATTGAGTTAACTCAACTTGAGGACACTCAAGCTCCCTCAACTCAAACTTCTTAGATGAGTCAAAGGTTGTCTTAATTTTTTAGTTCTGCATCTCAGTTAGGTAAACAAAAAACAATTTGCATTTTTACTCAATTTCTGCAAACAGTGGAAATTGCACAACTGCTCTTCTTGGACTCCCAGATATAGACAGCTGTGGCTTTGCTGGGATTCAAACTCACAAACTCCTGACGCTTGGATGAATTACAAAACAGTTGCACCACATGTGACCATTCTACTTTTCAATAAACATTTTCTATGGTCTATTAAACATTTACGGACATGAAATGTGAGTAACTTCAGCTGCTTCTATATGGTGCAATAGACTAAGCCATCACCCTAATAGGAGACGGTGAGTTTGAAACCCAACAACATCATAGAAATGTATAAGTGAAAATCCAAGAGGAGAAAAGCAACTGGAGAAATGGGGAAAAAAACAAACTCTACTTTATGTACCAAACTGAGATACAGAACTAAAAATTAAGAGAATTTTTGACTCATCTAAGAAGTTTAAGATGGGTGAATTCTAGTGTACTCAAGTTAACTCAAGAAAAGCAATATATACAATAATCAAGAATAATCATTTACTATATAATTTTAAGTTGAGCCTACTTTTATTTTTAACAATACAGTAGAAACAGTTCAACAATTTTTTGCCTAGGAATAAAATCTTTATTAATGAAATGCACAGCTTATAGAACTGATTCTCAATTAAAACTGAGTCTATATGTTGGGGCCCTCTCGTCTGCAGCACATGGATTTTTATCTGTCAATGTTATGTTAATGTGATTAGATTCTTTGACAGATCGCTCACTGAGTTCATGTTCTGCACTGCTCGCACTAACAGCGTGACTTCACAACTGTTAGTATTTGCAGGTAACGTGCACGACAATTGCGTAATGTGATTACAAGAAAGGTAACACTTACCTAAAGGACAGAGTTCATAAGGCTACAAGACACCTACATAAGCTCACAATGACAATGGACTTAAATCTACATGAACATTTATGAAGGCTTATTCCAACAAGTGTCGTCTATCATAAAAGCTTTGACAAATCTGAGGTAAAGTTGACTTAACATCTAGGTTAGGGGTGCTGATTTTTTCTGACATTGGGTTGTTATGACATGACACTTTTTTTAAATGACCTAGCACATTATAAAAACTGACTTTGCAGCTTAATATACATCCCAGTGACATTCTTCTGATGATGTGACATATAATGTCAACTTCAATTAGTTGACTTTACTCATGCAAACTTACAGCCAGAAAAAAAGGTTGTATAACAGCTTCAAGCTTAAATATCTTTAGCTTTGAGTTATAGTTACTTTCTATTTTTCAGTGATCTACACTTCTACAGCAAGTAAAGTTAACTCACCCATGCAGCTCTGAAACTGCTTGGGGTCTGGTATTCACCAGCCGACAGTGGTCATGGGTACAGAGGGCAATGTTAAATAGTACTAAACATCATCACGGTGAGAACAACAAAACCATGTACAATGAATCCATTTACGTTTTAGAATGAGAATATACTATGATGCAAAAAAAAAAAAAAAAAAACATTATGCGACAAGAACTAATGAAAACATTAAGAGTTAATTACAAGAAACTAACAAAACTGCTAGGAATTCTGGAAAGATTTTTGGGCAAAACACTCAGTCTGCAGGTCTCATCCAATAACCAATATTGTATTTCAATAAGTGCTTATGAATGTTTATGTAGGATTATGTCACTTGTCATGACCAGCTAATGAAGGTGTCATGTAGTCTTATGAACAGCGCCCTACAGTAAAGTGTTGTAAAGTTGAATTGTAATGCATTACAGTACGCTGTTACAGGAAAAAGTAATCACAACTGTACCATGTTACCCCCTACACGGCAACATACTAAGCCTATTTCACAGGTTAGCTCTGCTTTATGACTTAAATTGAACTTTTTTGTGCTTTTGTTTTCATTCAAATCTGCTTGTGTTCTCGTGTTATTCTTCTCTTTTACAATGGCTAAAGTGTCAATAAGGCAATGTACCACAGCAATGCTACAAGATTGAGCTGGATGTTCTTGGCATATGTGAGAAGTTGTTGAGGTGTCCACGGATTCTGGAACAGTCAAGGCACATTAGTGTCGTGTGATTGTGTGTGCGTTTGTGTGTATGTAGCAGAAGCAAGGAGTAAAGCTTGGGAACTGGAGGCTCCTGTGGAGCAGGACCATGTAAAAGTGTCTAAATGCAAGGCAGATGTGTACGGCGGGCCAGGCCGAGGTGCAAGAATTTATCTAGGGCCAGAGAGAGCCTGTGATCTCAGATTTATTGCATTTTTCCAGATTCATCCTTTTTTAAACTTTGATGGGGGGACCTTTCCCACTCCAAAGATTTAAGAGGGGGAAGTCTCCAAAAAATTGTTCAAAGGCAGGTTTTGGGGTCTTTGGTGGGGAGGGTTTGGGGGGGGGCACGATAGAGGGAGTGTAAGCAGCAAAACACCCCTTTCCACTGGGAGTGTTTGTGCGTGCGCACGAATGTGTGTGGCTGATTATCTGAGGTGAGTCTAATGATGGGAGAGGGGCACTGTGGTGGGGTAATGGACAGAAAGGGGCGGGCCATGACCAATGGCATTGGTCTCAGCATGGGGTGGACTGGCGCCGGAGGTCCCTCTTGCTCTCCCTCTATGTGTGTGTGTGTGTTTGTAGGTGTGTGTGGAGGTGGCAGGGCCACTCCTGAGACCGGCACGGAGGGAGAGAGAGAGGATGTGTGAATTTTCTCTACCCCCAAGCTCCCTCTGTAAACATGAAACCAGTAGTGGCTAACTAGAAAGTTATGGGACTCGCACGCTGAGAGGTACAATAAATTAAGGCTTTAAAAGCTCAACTCACTTCTTCGAAGCACCGCTCTCTCCACACCTCCTGTAACTGCAGTATTCACATTCAGCGATAATTACGAAGCGCTCTAACCACATCTGATATGCAAAATATTTACAAGACTATATAGATTTGCTAAGAATCTACTTATCATTATTTTTCTATAATGTTAATATATACATGTATTATTTAAAATAAATTCATATAACATCAGAATAAATAAGTATATATATATAAGTAAGTAAACATAAATACATTAAAAAGTAAGATTTTTTTGTTTTCCCTAAAGTAATTGTTATCTTTTGAGTTAATCTGAAGAACGAAATTTGGATCCGGACGTCTCCTTAATGCCCTCAGCAGTTGCACAGATTTGTTTAAAATCTCAGTGCAAATTGGTAAAAAAAGAGCAAAATCTAGCCTTTCAGTGAGGATATAATATTAAAAAAAAAAAAGCAGCCATTTAAACTTAACACTTTAAATTGTTTTACAGTTTAAAGAATCTACATTTAAGATAGTACTTTACATTCTAAGTAACAGTTATACCTGCAATTAAAATAAAACAGTAAAATAAACAAATATTTTATTGAATTGTTAGGCCCCCCCCCCCGAAACACACACAGTCAACTCCAAAAATTTCTTGGCACCCTTCATGACACTGAGATAAAATCAATATGTTAACTATACCACATGTGCAATGAGCGATATTCTGGGCCTAAGCAAATAGGTAAGCTGCATATTCGTATGTTTATACTGTGTTTTGGAACCACAAACAAGTTTTCTTCAGTTAATACAATGTTTTTACACACACAGGTTTCTAAAACATTGGCACCCCCAATTAATATTTAGGTAAGCCTCCCCTGGTGAGAAAAACAGCACTGGGCCACTGTAATGCTTAACAAGGTTGGAGAACCCTTGATGAGGGCTCTTGGACCACTTCTTCGTGCAGAACATTTCCAGTTCCTTGATATTCTTGTGTCTTCTCTTTAGGACTGCCCTCTTCAACATACACCACAGGGTGAGAATCTGCAGAATGAAAGGGCCTTTGCAAAACTCTGAATTTGTGTTTCTGCCACCATTTCTGTATGGATATTGATGTGTGTTTAGTGTCACTACCTTGTTTCAGGCTTCTGGCAGAGGCAGTCAGATTTTAGCCTGAAATCTGGTATATATTGAAATACATGGCATTAATTTTTGCAAGAGCTGCTTGACCACAAATTTCATAAGAGCCCTTGGAGCAACTAAACAGCCCCAAAGCATCAATGATCCATCACCATATTTGACAGTGGGTATCAAGTGTTTTCATTGTATACAGTCCCTTTTCTCACCAAATGTAACAATGTTGTGCATGATCAAAAAGTTAAATTATTTTCTGATCACGTTATTCCTTCTGTAATTCCAATGACATTTTTGCAAAGTTCAGGTGCTGCATTCTGTGGCTTGCTTTATGGACAGGCTTTTTTCATTGAATTCTTCCTAAAAAGCTTCTGGTCGTGGAAGTTAAAATGAAATTTCATCCTCTCTTTGTCCTTCTCCAGGCAAATATTTTAACTGTTCCATGCTTTCAAACCTTTTTTTTTTATTATCACCTTGACTGTGCTTAGCAGTAATTTCAACTGACTACTGATTTTTTATAACCATTTCCTCATCTGTGCAGTTCCACAATGTTCTGTCTCATTTGAGTTGACACCTACTTGGTTTTACCCATGCTGATGGATGACAAAGGGATTTTGCATGTGTGTAACCTCGTATTAATACCTCAGGGAAACAGGAAATAGTCACAGACAATAATAAAGTTCCTGGAGACTAGGTAAAAAAAAAAATAAAAAAAATGTAAATATAAAAATATAAAATATTTGTTAGGGGTGCCAATAATTTTGCCCTAGGTGTCTGAGGGAATACAATATTCTTAAATAAAAAAAAGTCTTGTAGGCATGACTTATATTGGGAAAATGGTAAGCAATGTCTTCAAACATTTTGGAGGAACATTTGAATCATTGTAGGTGTTCTTACTAAGTAAACCCCAGTTTACACCATGACGAGTAAGCCTGGTTTTGGTCTATGATTTTAATAGGTGGAATATACAGGGACCTCTGTGACTTTTTTAAATGATGTATGAATGAATGAATGAATGAAAAGGAACAGAATTAGGGGTAATGGAAGACAGCGACCTTGTGTGGCTAAGAGAAAGAAACAACTAGATTAGAAGAGAATGACTAATTGAATGAGAAAATGAGTGGAACATTAGCTCTCCTATGAAGGCAGCGGTAGGGGAGGTCCATTAAAGGGGACGAAAGGGGAGGGAGGTCGCGGAGGTGGGAGGGAGAGAGGTAAATGGATTACAGCAAAATGGATGAATGAGTTTTGAAGATGTAAAAGCTGCTCAGATCACAGGCGGGTTTAAGAGTCTGCGTGCAGGTCGTTCGAGTTCACCTGCAGCCCCCGCTGAGAGAGACGCTGTCACTGAGACTGGACCGTAAAGCATTCATATGTGAGTTATGGATTGCTGCCCTGTATATGCACATGCATACCCACACATACATACACACACACCACACCAAACACATACCTTCAAGCAATCAGGGCAAATAGCACTGCAGCAGACTGTGCCAAACCTAAATTGGGATTTGTTTTCTTATGGCTTAAGCTGACACAAATTAATGTAAATTAATGTAATAACACCTGTGGTGATTCAACTGCATGGATTAAAGAGAGTTAAAATCCATGGTCAGCCTAATTGCTACTAGTAATATTAAATTAAGTATGCACTAATTTTTTAACACTGAGGTATTTTGCAATAGTCAGAGAACATTCTCAACTTTAGTTTAGTTTCCAGTTGAAACAACCAGTTGAAAGTACAAGTTATGCATTTTTCTCCAGCAGGAAAAAAGCAGAAGACATATTTAACAACAAAAATGACAGAGAAGCCTCAGCAATTAAATATAATACCATTTAGGTACAGAGTACATCGCTGGCTAGCCTTCTGAACTAGCGGACAACTTAGATCAGAACAAATTTAAATAACTAGATATTAATCAAATTTACTGATGCATTTCTAGGTTAGAGCTAAATGGATTACATCTAAATACAAAACAAACAGTGTTACCTTATTATTACACTATTGTACATCTCATCACTACAGGCTTATGCAGGTTTCATTCTTTTATCATGGTATGCTATTGCGCTTATTGACCAAAAGAACAGAATGTTAAGCAAAGTGGGCTAAAAGCTTGGCACATGCGTTTATCTATGCGTTTAACTTATTTGACTTCACAGAATATTTGGTGGGTTTGCTACCTCTGTATGCGGGACCTGGCATGAAAAATTTGGGAACCCCTGGCATATATATATATATATATATATATATATATATATATATATATA
>JAILXH010054104.1:26911-37598 GCA_023558415.1 Piaractus mesopotamicus | reverse complement strand
TTGACAACGAGCCTGCCTAGCGATAATAAAACCTTTTTCACTCCTTTAATCCGCACGCGTCTGGATACTGCTGATTTGTTACACAAACATTGCACGGTTAAAAGAATTCTGCAAGGAGGAATGGGCAAATTTTCTCCCAGTAGGTGTCAGAAACTGGTAGACTATAGAAAACACTTACAAAGTTACTGCAGAAGGGGGCGGTACTAGTTACTGAAGCTAGGGATGTTCTTACTTTCTCAACAAACAAAAATGACATCTCAGTTAATTTTTTTTAATAGATGATGGCAAATTTCCGTTGTTTTGTATCTATTATACAACGTTTACCTACATATACTGTTTAACTGAAGATTAAATACTGATATTTAAATCCACATATGTCCAAAAAAGACAAATATTTCATGGTGTGTACTTACTTCTTAAAATGACCATAGCCTTTATAAGTGTCCCCTTCGCATCTACCATAAAGTGTCTTACTTTTGCATAGTTTACCATACACCAATCAGGCATAACATTATTACCACCTCCTTGTTTCTATGCTCATTGTCCATTTTATCAGCTCCACTTACTACATAGGTGCACTTTGAGGTTCTACAATTACAGACTGTAGTCCATCTGTTTCTTTGCATACTTTATTAGCCCCCTTTCACCCTGTTCTTCAATGGTCAGGACCCCCACAGGACCACCACAGAGCAGGTATTATTTCAGTGGTGGATCTTTCTCAGCATTACGGTGACACTGACATGGTGGTGTGTTAGTGTCTGTTGTGCTGGTAAAAGTGGATCAGACACAGCAGTGCTGCTGGAGTTTTTAAACACCTCAGTGTCACTGCTGGACTAAGAATAGTCCACTAACCAAAAATATCCAGTCAACAGCGTCCTGTGGGCAGCGTCCTGTGACCACCAATGAAGGACTAGAGGATGATTAGCACATACTGTGCAGCAAGAGATGAGCTATCGTCTTTGGCTTTACATCTACAGGGTGGACAAACAACACAGGTGCGTCTAATAGAGTGGACAGTGAGTGGACACAGTGTTTAAAAACTCCAGCAGCACTGCCATGTCTGATCCACTTGTACAAACACAACACACTCCAACACATCACCACCACATCAGTATCATTGCAGTGCTGAGAATGACCCACCACCAAAATAAAACCTGCTCTGTGCTGGTCCAGTGGGGGTCCTGACCACTGAAGAACTGGGTGAAAGGGGCCTAACAAAGCATGCAGAGCAACAGAAGGACAACAGTCTGTAACTGTAGAACTACAAAGTGCTGCCAGTTCCTCTAATATTTGCTGACCTAATGTTTTTATACTCTCAGGTTTATTGAGGGGAACAAGATAGAAGAGATTAACAAATATGCCTTCAGAGGACTCCGTGATGTTACACATCTGTAAGTTACACTTATAAGGTTCACACTGCTAGAAAAAAATTGACTTGAATTGTGTTTTTAAATGTAAATCATTGGCCAAACAGCGTTTTAGAAAGGGTGGACAATCTCTGGCAATTTTAAAGAAACATATAGCTTCTGAAAAAAATAAAAACAGTTTAAACTTCTGAGAGTATAAACTTCTGACTTCTTGTCACCAGCACAAACAGCTGACAAAATGCAGGGCTACAGACACTAAAGGGAATGTATGGTAATAAACCATTTGAAATAGCAGCAAATATATGGCGTGTTCTTCAAATGTATATCTGTAACAAGACTCATACAAGTAAATACAATACAAGTAAATTAAAAAAAAATAAAATTTGGTGAAAAGTATGCTCATGCAAAAGTACTGTGGAGATGGTGGTGGAGATTCATAGCATTCTTAGCTGTTTTGGTGATTTTGTTTTGATTAACCATATTGGTATTTTGTGTTTAAAATTATAATATGCTGTAATAGAAGTCACCAGTTAAGATAATTAGTCACTAATTATCAGCTCTTTAGCGGTAGCAAATACCTCAATATTGGCCAATAATATTGGTCAATCGATATATAAATTCACACCTACACTCTTTAAAAAAAGATTTAAGGGTTTTTTAGTAAAAAAAAAAAAGGGTCAATATAGAACCATGAACACTCAGAGAACCCTTTGCATGATTAAAGGGTTCTTTGCACCATGAAAGGGTTTTTCAGATTGATGGACAATGTGCTGTAGATCGACCTATACAGAACCTTTTTTTTTTAAAGGTTTCTATATAAAACTGTAGCATACCAAATGCCAAATGCTTCTCATCCTTCTCCTCCTCTCTGTTCCCTCTCTGCTCTTTTTAAAGAGGGGTCCGGGGTCAAAAGTATGCTAATGCAAAAGTACTGCCATTTAAAAATACTAATCATTTATTTTACACCACTACTTAAGTATAAGCTACTTAAGGCTATGTACCGTGCGCCCGACCCCAGATAGCCCCTTCCTCCCATCACCCAACTTAGGCTGGGGCTTCCTTGGAGCGGTGATGGGAGGGTAAAAAAGGGGAACTCTGAGTGCTCTCAGAGCAGGGAGGGGAGTGGGGAGGAAGGCTCCGGTCCTCCTTGGAGCTGGGACTGGAGGCATGGGTGTGAGAGGGGGGGCTCCTGCCCCCGTGCACACCGAGCGTTGCTGCTCCGCCACCAGGCTCCTGACCATCCGAGAGTTCACCACCTGCTGCACCTCAAACTGCTTCCATCATTTTCAGCGTCACAAGAGAGGCAGCCTGCAGCATAAAGTGTAGTCTAGCTGCCTCGCTGCGGAACAGGAGGCAGCCCCCAGGAGATGGGGGTTGGGACTTGTGGGCCATCCACCACACCCTCGCGGTTCTCCTTCTCTTCCTGTCGTGTTTCGTTCTCATTCAGAGTTTAGGCCCCACCATACTGCCGGCTCTCAAAGCTGTCATTGGGTCCTGGGGGACAGGCGCATGGCACAGGAACCAAAAAGGGTTCTGTCGTTACAATGTGGAGCTTGTTACAGTTAGAAGAACTCTTTTTAGCACTATATAGTACCCTTTTCGAAAAAGGTTCTACGTAGAACCATCTACAGCACATTCTCCATCAATTTGAAGAACGCTTTTACCATGCAAAGAACCCTTTCATCATGCAAAGGGTTCTTTGAATGTTTATGGTTCTACGTTTTTTTTTTTTTACTAAAGAACCCTTGAAGAACCCTCTTTTTTAAGTGTGTACCTCACATTGGTATTGCTTACGTTTATCTTGTTGAGTCCACACATACAGCTACAATGTCATTTGAATTGTGAAAGCTAATTATGTTTTATATCTTTGTCTTGACAAGGATTTTTTTTCTTTTTTGTCTCTTGCCTTTTTGCAGGTCCTTGGCAAACAACAACATGAAAAACCTTCCCAAAGGCCTGTTTTCTGATTTGCACTCTTTGATAGAACTGTGAGTACTTCGCCTGTACCCGTGCAGATGACATGGCCATGCATTAAAGGACAGGTTGAGATTAAAAGCTAATTTATTCTTCTGCAAGTTAATTAGTTGCAAATGTTGATAAAAGTGTTACTGTTATCAAAGCTGTACTTCAGCTGTCGTATTCGTTTCATTTAATTTTGTAATTCTTTGTGTGCAATTCTAGAGACTTACGAGGGAACCTGTTTCACTGTGACTGCCAGGTCATGTGGCTAATGCTGTGGCTGAAAAGGTCGAATGCCACAGTCTCAGATGTCTACTGTGCTGGACCAGTGGACATGAAAGGTGTTCTGCTGAAGGACATCCCTGCGAAACACACTACGTGTGTCTCTACTGGTAAGTAGATCTATAAGTAGGAGATATTCTTCAAAAGAAATAATTATCTGACATCATGGGTGACCTCACTAATGTTCTTGTGGCTGAATGGAACCAAATTCCAGCAGCAGGGCTCCAACATCTGGTGGAAAGCTTTCGTAGAAGAGTAGATGCTGTATTTCAACAGAAGGGGGGCAAAGAAATATGGAAAGAGCAGGTATCTAGATATTTCTGGTTATTTAGTTTGTTTGTACTTTGTTTATTGCACAGATTTTATTCCTCATCAAGCCATCAACACCCAGTCCATGTCAGCAGACATCTTTTCCTATAAAGAAGACATCTATGTTGCTATGGCAGTCCCAAACTCAGACAGCTGCATAATCATGGAGTGGGATCACATCGAAACCAAATTCAGGCCTTTTGATAACATTACAGGTTTGATATGAGTTTTTCCACAAATTGTTTAGTATCACCATCCTAACAAAACCTCATGCCTCTGAAATGTAAATTTTATAGCACAAGGAAAGTAGTGCACTACATATGACTTCAAATACTGGCTCCTGCATCCCAAGAGTGTATAATATAGCTAAAATTAGTCATTTGGATTTAGTCACATCCATACTCAACAAATAGTGCACTATTTGGTTGTGGAAGCTAGAATTTCGAAAGTTTCATAGCACACTATTTAGAGAGTATGGAGCCATTTGAAATTCAGCCTAGGTTTGATGCTACTCAAACATGGACATTTGAAGCAACGTAAGCCATTCAAGTGACATTTTTAGACTTGTATATTGCCACTTTAGAGTGAATCTTGAATATTGTAAGTACTTTAACTGAAGCCTGATATTAATGATGGAATTGTTTAGCATGTTTGCTGTCTTTTAGCCTGTTAGCTAGCTGACCAGCCTACTTGTGGTTAAGAAAATAAGCCATCAGCCCATCAGTTTAAATAAAAAACGTGTTCCTACTTCATCAGTACACTCGGTGGTCCATGCAAACAGCATTACAGTAAAAGATTATTCCATTAACAGCACAATGTTTTTTAGGGTCGTGGCACAGTAATACAGAATTCAGTTGTGATGTGATCATGGGTGTGCGTATATCATGAATTTTACAATGGCTTCAAATGTGGCTCAGCCAGTCAGATTTTAGGACTAGAACTATACATTTTATAAAAATGAATTTATGAGGTTTTGATGTCACAATAATAATATTTATCATAGAGCAGTTATTTATTATGGAACTGAACGTAAATTAAATTTTAATATGTTCTGCTCTTGTTCCAGGACAATCCATCATTGGTTGCAGGTCTGCGCTAATCAGCAAGCAGGCATTCATTATTGTTACTCAACTCTTTGATGGTTCCCACATTTACAAATTTGATCAAGAGCAGAATAAATTCACCAAGTTCCAAACAGTCGAAATGCTGAACGTCTCCAAGCCAAATGGTATTGAAGTCTTTAAAATTGGGGATGACTGGTTCTTCCTGATTGTTGATAGTTCCAAAGCAGGGATGTCCACTCTGTTCAAGTGGAATGACACTGGATTCTTCCCACACCAGTTCCTTCATGAGTGGTTCCGTGACACTGATGTTGAGTTTGTTGATTTGGACGGCAAGTATATTCTTATTCTAGTGAGTCGTTCCCAAGTCCCTGTCATCTACCACTGGAACAAAAGCACCCACATATTTGTCCGCTTTGATGAGATACCTAACATGGACGACATGGTCAGTGTGAAGGCCTTTAGAATCAATAATGTCCTCTACTTGGCGCTGGCCTGTTACATTGGAGATTCAAAAGTCCTGAAGTGGACAGGCAAGCATTTTGAGGAAGTGCAGGGCCTTCCCTCACGTGGGGCAATGGTCCTTCAGCCTTTCAGCTTCAAAAACCATAACTATCTAGTTCTGAGCAGTGACTACTCCTTCTCTCAAATTTACAGGTGGGACGAGGAGAAGCAGATTTTTGTCAAGTTCAGGGAAGTGTATGTTCAATGGCCACGTTCTTTTACACCGCTGTCAACAGGTCAGCGTGATTTCTTTCTCGCCACCAGCTTCAAAGGAAAAACAAAGGTTTTTGAACATGTTTTAGTTGATTACAGTCGATGAAACTGTAGTCTGAAGGTATGTGACATCAGAACGTCGAATCAGTCTTTCCTCACTGAATAGAATATGTATGCATTTAACCCTGTCTTGGCCTAAATATTAGCCAGTGCAATGTTATTTCAACAAACATGGTTGTCTGGCCTTTCATTTTCATTTTGCTTGGAAGAGTCAAAACATGGTGCATATTTCTTATTAACATTTATGCCAATATTTTTACATTTATGTAGCATTTTTTATTATACTACAAATAACTCACTCAGGCTGTTTCAGTTGAGTGTTTTGGTTTCCAAAAAGCAAAGCAATGCTAAGATCTTAAAGATGTTCAAAACAGTACTTCGCTACAAGGTCAGACCAATCTTCTACAAGGTCTTATTCAGATCGCTTGTCTGGGAATGAGACAGTGTTTACCATCTAAAGCCATGATTAAAATTTACACTAAGATTTAGATACTTCATGAGCAGCTTTAAATAACTTAAAATGGATTTCCAGAACTGCATATTACAATTATGGTGTCAAAATGAAAATTAAAATATAATTTACTTTATATGCATGTGCACTCTATAATAATGATTTTGAAATTGCATTATCAAAGAGAACACCAAGCTAGAAATATGACAAAATTCAAATCTAAAATTACAAATTCAAATCTTTGCAATTACATATTCTTGCCTACTGCACTCATTCTGTGGCAAATTGCTTTTGAAAATTTGACCTGATTGCATTTTTTCATTTTCACAGACTTCCCAGTCTGCCAATTGTCCCATTGGGCAAGGGCAGGGACAATAGCGCACTCAGCGGAAAAGGCTATGTAGACCACGGTCTTACGTTAGAAGATGGGGTGATACAGAGCAATATATCCACATATGATGATTACTGTGCTTTATCCATGACCCACCAAGAATTTTAATCTAATGAGTGGTAGATTTTTCTGTTTTAATAAGTGGTGCAAAGTGTTAGCTGACCGTAGGCTTCAGATACAGATGAATCCAGCATTGAGGGCTGTCTTCTAACAACTTATTTTAATGATTCTACCTGCTGTGTTACACCTTATCCATTCCGCAATACCACATCGGTACCCTGTCATATTTCAGCTAGGCCATCTCTAATGTTTTGCTTTCCTTTTTAAAAATTAATATTACAAAACTTGCTGGAACATATGTGACATATGTGAGCAGGTTTATGCTAGCCAGCTGGTGAAATCAGCAGATGGGGGGAATGTAGTGTTAGCTCACTGAAACATTGACTTTTAGCAAGCTTAATTCCGCTAGCCTTCCACAATTCACGTAGCCTATTAATTTTCCAATCCATCTTAAAGTGTTGCTGTAACATTCTGGCACATTTAGGCACCAGAATGTAACTGCTGCACTGTTTGAGGTATAACGGAAAATTATAAAAAGAAACTGCCAAATTTGATGTGAACAGTTCAGTCTTGTTTTATCTACCAGACTGATGAACCAAAGAACTTGACCACACGTTTGGTTAAACACCTTCTGCAATGTTTTCAGGTAAAGACTTTTTCTACTTTTGCCCCTGCCCTGATGGCATGATTAACAGGCTGGGAAGTCTTTGCAAAGAAGTAATTGCAAAGAGGAGAGTTACTGTTTTCTCTTTATATTTTAATTTGCCATATTTCTAGTTTGGTGTTTTCTTTGATAGTGCAATTTCAAAAATAATATTAGAGAGTGCAAATGCTTATAAGGTAAAGTACATTTTAATTATCATTTTGACACCATTATTGTACAATCATGAATTAGGCATGAATTTGCAGTTCTGGATTTTAATTTAAATAAAGCTACTCATGAAGCATCTAAATCTTTGTATAAATGAAATGTCAATACTAGTGTACCAAATGGCCAATGAAAATGGTAAAACTGAATTAGAATTTTCATTTTTAGACCAAAATTGCATATATGAGTGGTAAATTTAAATTCAAACAAAAGAATAGGTTGTCATTTTAGATACTACATTTTCATTTGAATTTTACTGTTAGTTATTTATATGCTTCCACAGTAACTTAGTAATTAAGCTGATTTAATGCTATGCAAGTAGATTTAGAGATGATGACAAAAGATAGCCTAAGATAGAACCCTACCAATATATCCAGTATACAATATGCCATGTGCCTGTTTCCCGGGCCCCGATGACAGCCGCAAGCTCCGAGCGAGGACATACCCCAACGAGAACGGCAAGAAGAGAACAGTGAATGAGAAAAGGACAGAAACATAGCCAACTTAGTTTTGAGTGTTTGGTTTGTTTTGTGTTTATTTGGTGTAGAAATTAAAGTTAATAGCTGCATCAAACCTGAACCTTGCCTCCAGCATCCGTCCTGAGCCCGCGGTAGCACAAATCGCATGCCTTTAATTGCATTTTCTTTATGGCTTTGTTTGTTTGTTTATTGACAGCTGATTTTGCTATATGTATGTATTAAGAGCCAAATAAACACACAGTCACTTGCTTGGTGACAATTGTTTGGGATTCAACAATGATTTACTAATTTGTTCTTAATTACAGTAATGTAATTATTGGCTGAAATACAGATTTATATTAATTCGCAGCACTTACATATTTCTTTTGGACTACAGTGAAAACTAATATCAATGCACAAAATCTAGAGTAAAAGGGACAATTTTCCTCAGTCCTAATGAGATACTGCTGGACAGTGTGGGACAAAACAGGTCAATTTAAAACTATACCATGCTGTTACTGTAACACACAGTTCTCTTTCATCATCTATTGTTTAAGATCCACATATGGGAGGAAGGGACATCTGTACCTGACCTCTGAGAAGCATCCAATTGCACCAAGTCTGGCTTGATAGACAGGACCATGTGTCCAATGCTGAGGGACAATGCTGTAATAAATTCCAGCTCACATTATAGCTAAAAGCAGATTTTCCCAGTTAATTAAAAGCTCTCAGCACTTGAAGGGTAATCCAATCACTGGAATGAGTCTGGTAAAGTGCATTATTTACACTGAGCATTTCTGTGATGTACGATGGCATTTGTCCAGTAAGTACTTTATAGACAAAAAGAAGCCAATGTGTTTCCTGACACACAGACAGAGATAGGTGTTGTATGGGTCACCAGTAATGAATCTTAAAGCAGAGTAGTATACAGAGTCTAGATATTTTGGAGTAGTTGCAGATGCATTTCTGGATTTGGTAGTTACCTGAAGTAGCTCTGATTTACTTTGTCCCAGGGCCACACATTGCTGTCTATTGGACAGATATTTTCTAAACCAGTTGGTAGCTATGTGGTCAAAACAAAAAAAAAAAAAATTTGTAGACATTTTAAAAGTAGGGAATGTTCAACTGTATCAAAGGCTTTAGAAAGATCAATAAAAATGACTGCATATTGTTTCTTTCTATCAATGGCACTGAAAAGATCATCTAAGATGAGAGTAGCAGCATAGATTGTGCTATACCTTTCTCTAAAACCAGATTGGTAGGTAGACAAGACTGAATTTCTATGAAGAAATGTCTTGAGTTAATCATTCACTAAGGTTTCTAAGATTTGGGTTAAGCATGACAATTTTGAGATGGGTCTATACTTGTTGAGGTCTGAGACATCACCTCCTTGTGAAGTGAAATTACATGTGCTATTTTTCAGATACTGAGAATTTTGCTTGATAAAATAAATAAATTAAAATGTATGTAATGTGTTCTAAAATAATCGGAGTGGCAAGCCTCAGAAAGAAGGGGTCCAAGCTATCCTGTTGATGGTGTTGAGGGCTTTGGCTACTAAGCGGGGAGAGAAAGGATGAATTGTAAAGAGACCATGGTTTACAGTGGGGGTGTTTCTATTTCATTGAGAGGCTCTTCCATATTAGAATAATCAAACAAATGTCCAGCAGCTGTAAAGTAAGTATTAAATACATGGCAGATTTCTCTCTGATCAGTAAGCTGTTGATTATAAATGACAACATGGGTTGAAATATGCATTGATTTGTTTTTTTCTTCCAGAATTTGAAAGTGTTTGAAGCTTAATTTGTAAATATCTCTAGGTAATATTTAGCTTTAGCTTTTTTGATGCAGGAAGTACATTTATTCCTTAGCTGCCTGAAAGTAAGCCTTTGGTCTCTGTCACCATTTCTTCTTGCAAGGGCCTGTGATGATGTAAGGTACCCCTTTACACATCACAATATAAAGACTGATTGTAAACACTTACCTGTACTTACATGAAGACTGATTATCCTTGCTTTGGGGAGCAAAGAGAACTGAATGGGTTCATCTTGATTTACTTACCTGGGTGAGTCCATCCTCTGTAGAAGAGGAGGGAAGGACAAAACCTGCAAAAAGAGTAAACCTGTTAAAGAAGTGTACACTGTTGTAAATGCATATTAATGACGTTGTGAATGTAAATTTGATCAGTGAGGAAGATCATGAATTATTTACTGTTGCATGTAAATATATTTAAATATCTGAAGCACTTGTTTTTAACCCAGGCCAGTAATGTTCTTGAGCTGCAAGCCCATTGGACACATGTTTGAGTTTTCCTCCCTCCAAGTAAAAAAGAGAAAACTCTCACCTGGTGGGAACAGCACTGTTTCCTGTGCTTCCCAAAAAAAGTCTCCCCTCCCAGTATTCCACCGCACATGCTACTATGCCAGACAGAGTGTTGAAAATTGCACAAGCAATGTCACCACAGCTTGCACAACACCATTTACACAGTCCCAATAAAGGCTACGGCCAAAATACACCAATCAGACATAACATCCTTGTTTCTACACTCGTTGTCTATTTTATTAGCTACACTTACTATATAGGTGCACTTTGTAGTTCTACAATTACAAACTGTAGTCCATCTGTTTCTCTGCGTACTTTGTTAGCTCCCTTTCACCCTGTTCTTCAATGGTCAGGACCCCCATGGACCCTCGCAGAGCAGGTACTG
>JAILXH010054037.1:24363-37804 GCA_023558415.1 Piaractus mesopotamicus | reverse complement strand
GTGTGTGTGTGTGTGTGTGTGTGTGTGTCTGGGGTTGGGGACAAGGGAATAGAGTCAGATACACTCAGCCAGCGATTTGATTCATGTTACTGGGTTCACAATTCAGTATTATCACGATATTGTGAACAAAATTCAAATGGAGAAAAATGATGTCTGTAATCTTGTTGCACAGATTACCAATGAGGCAGGTAGGAGTGCCTGGGTCAGTTGGTGATTTGGTGCTGATCATTTGCCAACTTTGATGTTTAAACAGAACATCACCACAATGCAGACTGTCACAGTTTTTCATTGCCATACCACATGTCGATGGATTGTTACCTTAGTGGATAGAGATAGAGATAGAGATAGAGACGAGGGTTGGACTCTACAGTTGGTCTGAATCTCTCTACAACTCTCTACATTCTCTACAGTCTGTAAAAAAAAAACTGACCATAGGACAGGGACATCAGAGCCATATCGGTATTGGCAGATAATTTTTAAAAGAACATTTATTGGTGTTGGACAGATGATTAGATTCCAACTAGTAGTGGGTAGTATGGCCAAAAATTAATATCACAGTATGATTTAGATTATTGACAGTTTTGGTATATATCACTACATTGTATTTATGTATGTATGTACGTATTTTTCAAATTGGGCAAAATAGTAGAAAGAGAATTGAACAATATACACAGATGTAAATGTTGCTTTCTAACCCTAATGATAGATGTACATAAATGCGCACAGCAGCTTCTCTGAACCTGGCAAAAACAGTACTGAACATTGTTTTATCAGTCGTTTGTCTAGTAGGTGCATCTTTTTCACTCAAGCTTTTATCTGTGATAGTCAGACGCTGCTGGAATTTTGTAAATATTACAAGTCATTTGCGTTATCAGTATTAGCTGAGAAGCTGCGGAGCCTGCAGAGAGACTGGCTTTTCTTTCCACTGTCTTTTCTCCCACAGTCTTTTCTCTGCTCCTTTCAACAACAAACTGGACTAACTTACCTCAGACTGCAACTAACTAAATGGGACGTGAGGGGAATTCGCATGTTTTGCACTGTATGTATGTGGTGTCATCTGTGCTTATTTGTAGTTTGTGGCATACCTGCATAAAGGTAATGACAAAACTCATATCCTAGGGAGAATTTAAAGTGAGTTACCGGATGACGCGATATATCGCCCACTGATAACTCAAACAGAGATTTGATGATGCTATTATTGTATTACAGAAGAGCAGACTGTTTAAACAGTACTGGGCTGCTAGGCTAAAATTTTTAATTTGCATTTCTCTGTAATGTTAATCCAGGTGTATTTAGCCACATTTAGGATGTTTTCTACTTTATGTAAATGCATATATATGGGCATTGGAATTGGCATCAGCATGGACAGAATTTTTTCACGTACATGAAAAATATATGGCATTGGCTTAGAGTTTCCATATTGGTGCAGGAAAGTGTATCATGACAAAATGTCATCCACTGCCAATGGAAGTTGAAACTGCGAGTTGATCGTAGTACTCTGTACTGGTTTAGTGTGTATGTGCAGTGTACCAGTGAACTCAAGGTAGACTGAGGTAAAAGGGCTGAAAACCAAAACAGGTCAGTTCTCATGGGGAAACAAATTCCCACTGGAGTTGTTACCCCTGCAGTGAAAAAAAGCATCTTAATGAATGCTCTTTTCGTTTTTCCACATTTTATTGCAATCTCCTTAATGCCATCAGTCTGAACTCACTAAAGATGTAACAAACATCAAGATAAGTAACTACAGTCTTTCTCCAAGATCACATTTTAATAATCAGATCACTTATTAATTTATCTCTGTTGCATTTGTGTTCTCTCCACATTAGACAGTGGCTTAAGGCCTAACAGAGGTGTGTTGAAAATGCCATTGTGTTTTCACAGACTTGTCTTATGCTCTCTGATGTCTTGCTGTCTTGACCTGATGGATTGCTTTTGTAAAGGGCAAAACCTGTGCGTGTTCACCCTACTCATAAATGAGTGGATCAGTCTGTTAGAGGAGGATAAAAAAATGTAATTAGCAACTACTCCACTCACTACTACATGTCAACATGTGACTGCAGTCAGAAGTTTGAAAGCAAGAGCATGAAAGCTTCTCCAGGCGCTGTCCTGTCAGGCTCTATTTCTGGCCGGACCTGCAGTGCTGCTGGTGTTTTCAGGCCTTGTAAATCAGCAAAGTTTCAATTTCCCCCTGCTTGGCAGCGAGATCCAACATTTTGCTAACAGTAAGGCTGGCCAGAATGGGCTTGCCCACTCCACGTCCCCTGCCCCTTCTTTTTATAGATTCTACAGTCAGACTTGTCTTTGTTAATGGTTGCGGCACTGAGGAGCAAACTGGCTTCGTGTGAGCAATCGAACAGCTGTAGTATTAGGAGAGTAATCGTATATTCTGTTTACTGACCAGACAGGCAAGACTCTGTGTTGTTGTGGAAGCGTGTGTTGGTGAGGAAAACATTCCTGAGAACAGCATGGATGTTCATCTGATTTCAAAGTCAAATGACAACAGTACAAAAATCAGTAGATATAATAAGTGCAGTACAAAGGTCAACAGATTATACAAAACATTGTAGGTTTTTGTTAATAATTGTAAAAATATTTGAGCAAGATTAATATTTTTCATACAAGCGACCTGTGTATCTCTGCTACAAATGAAAATGTCTTTGTTTGCAGCACCTTCCATCTTTGAGCGGTTTGGCTGAAAGTGACATGAGTGCAAACATTAGTCCGTAAGCAGTGTTTATTGTGACAGGCTAGGGGACTAGTTGTAACATTTTCTGGAAAGTTCCAGTAAATTTAATGCGAACACAATTAATTTAACACAGTTCTATGTTGTTTGAACCAGATGTGCTTTCTTACTATGTGGATATGCATGATGTGGTATAACATGTTTGTATTGTCCTTTTTTTTTTACCACTGTCTCAAATATCAGCATGGTGATAAAATTTAAAGGTATTTTATTTATATGATATCTGTGGTATGTTTTTTGATGAATTTGTGCATAAAAGTTGTAGAATTTTGGGTGTTTTAGTTGTGGCAGTGTGTTAAAACTAACCCCATCGTGTGGAGGCCGCACTTCAGCCTGGCTAACTCTCACTGTGAGTTGTTTATATGCTTTAAAGCGGTGCTGTATTGCAGCCATGAGGATTTTAGATTAAATTTTAGAGTCCTTAAATTTTAGAAATTACTGCTTTCTGTTTTATTTGCATTTTCCATACTGTCCCAACTTTTTGTGATTTGAGGAAAAAACGGTTACATTTTACCACACATTAGGTTGTGACCTGCATCCCCCTACAATAAATAATATAAGCATGAAGTACAGTACAGTGGACAGTAAACAGAGAACAGTGGACAGAAGGTGGACGAAAGAAAAACACCGACTGTGTGCTGTATACTGCATCAGTATACACTGTATACTGTGTGCATGCTACTCTTTATTTGAGGTACACTGTACAGTATCCAGTATACGACACAAACATTGTGGTCTACTACATGACAGGGGCGTGACTAGCCCGCTAATGTCAGGGAATGAGCCAATCAGACCATCTCAACACCCACCCCATTTTCCTCAGCCCTCCAATCACAGCTTGACTAGCAACCATTGCAAGCCACTTTTCAACGTGCGTGTCTGTATTTTGTTGGAAAGAAGTACCTTTAAAATACACCCCCATGACAGAGGGCTGGATGTTGTTTTCACCCAATTTCAAAGCTGCAAATAAACTTTTTAAAAAATGTCAGCTTTGGGTTCATCTGGTTGGTAAACCTGTGTGAGTTCCAAACACACGTGTTTTCCTCTGTTTGTGAGTCATTTCATTTTCATTACACTCACAGTTGGTAATACAAGCCAGTTTGACTGAAAAATAAACAATGTGACTCCAAACGGGAGCCCGAACAGCTGATGCTGAGTGGATTGTTTAGCTGAGTTACTGTTTTATTCACGTTATGCACAAAGTTAACCTGTGAACAGACAAAATAAACAAGCCCAGCAGAGAAAGCTAGTGTGGCGTCAGTGCAGCAGCATTTGGCAAATTTCTTACATTTTGCCATTATTAATGTAATAAAAGGCTAAGTCCAGAGCTATAAAAAATATCCAGGTGGTTACGTCAGTGGTTACGTCCTCCTGAAATGTCCACCTTGCATTTTTGGATGCAGTATATCATGCAGATAGCTCTGGCAGCGTACTTGGTCAGAGCAGTACGTCATCCAGGTATCTTTGGCATACTGGAGGAATTCATGTTGGTCGCATACTGTATACTACTTACTTCCCTTGGGCAGAATCAGTGTGCGAACACACTGAGGCTATTTTAAACACAGCCACAGTCTTTAGCAGCAGTGAATATTTATGTATGTATTATTTTAATAATAGTAATCATTCTTTGAAGGAAATTATGCAGGCTATATTGATTTTCAGCACAGTGTGACAACGTGAGTAAAAAGTAGCTTTGTGTTTTTTAAAATTGTAATTAAATCTTTTTGGTAGATCCACATTCTGTAGTTTGGCAGGTTGTTATTTTCGTGTCATGTTTGGGTGGGGTAGATGGGGTCAGATTTTAATTTTAATATGTCTAGTTTTCATTTCTTTTTTCAAAATAGGAAAAAAAATGGAAGCATCTGTGGCTCTGGATGTGTGGCTTTGGTTGTATGCAGAAAAATTACAGAATAATGACACTCGGATTATTAGGTTTCAAAGTTCACTTCAGCGCACACATCACGGAGCCTATTGTCGTCCTTAACGCCTTTTGCTCTGGAGAGGAAGTCAGAAAAGCCAGTCAAAAGAAGAGTGTGGTGTGAAGAGTGAGGGCGTTTATGGCTTACCGATATCAACCTGGACAGGATGGGAAAAGAGTGTGGGAAAAGGGGTATTAGGATGATGTGGCTGGGGCTGGGGATGTTTATTATAGCTGTCCATCTTTTGTGGGTTCTGTTGTGACTCAAACTCCTGTTGCCAGTCCTGAAAGTATAGTCAGATCAATATCTCTCTCCATCTTGCTCTGGCTGATAGATACCACTCTTAGCATGCTCTCTCTCTCAGGCTCTCTCTCTCTCTGCCTTTGCTGTCTTCTTGTGTGAGTAATGTCCACCGAACAAACAATAGCTGTCTCGGAATATGGTGAAAAACATCTCACAATGTAGATTTAATGCTTGAGAAAACCCATTTCTCTTTCTCTCTTCTCCTTCCTTCACCCCTGCCTCCACCGTGTTGTGGGTAAGAAAACAAAACTGTATTCAAAGAAGCAAAAATTGCACCCAAACCTGCTTGCTTATCAGGTCAGCAGGACTGAGACAGTATTCTAATGGAGAAAGGTGGCAGAGCCCCCCATCTCCAAGAGAGACATTAGGTCCACTAAGTGTGCTGCTCTCCCTCTGAAACTCAGGCTAGTGAGGGTAATGGAGCTGTAGAGCTTCGTTTCGGCTGTACCTGCGTGCTCCAGACGAAGAGGAGGTTATACTGGGTAACTACTTATCCGTCACCGTCCGCAACTGTCAAAATGAAACTGGGAATGACAACCACCTTCTCAGAAAAAGCCGTGTCTCAAACTATTATGTTATCATTCAAGGCAAGAAATCACTTTTTTTTTTTTTTAATTTCCAATGGAAAGCAGCTCTCTTCAGCCTTGGGAGATTTTGCTGTTCTTGAGCTTTGCCATCATTGTATTCTAGCATAACAGCCAATTTTTCCTTAGGGCATAGAAGTGCGTCCTCAAATGGGAAATCAATACCATCAATAAGGGTGCATTAAGATGGGCAGCCGGTCTTGACCATCCAATCTCAGCTATTGTCAGTCTCCTGTTTTTCTCCAAAAACCCTGCAAGCATAACTTTAAGGCTTTCACAATGCTTTATGTCCTCCATGGTTTATGCTTGGGTACTATTTATGTTACATGAAGTGGTTCATGAGATGTTTCTTTGTGCTCTAAAGGATGATTTCTGCTTTCAATCATAGTGTTTCTTATTGATGGCAAAGATGCTTTTGGCTGTGTCACTTAACAAATCTGGAGTGTTCTTTTCAAATTCTTGGCAATATCTCTCTTATTGTGTTGAATTTGTGGTGGAAATGCTATTTTATGTTTTATTCAACTGAAACTGGCAGATGTTTGTGTGTGATCAGCAATTGCAGTTGGCAAATTTATTACTGGCTGATCTCTATTGCAGTTTTTTGATGTAATAGAGATGGGAAATATGGCAAAAATGTAATATGATACTTCATGAAGATTTCACAAAACATATGTCGCAGTATCCACTTTTTCTGACACCTAATAAGTTGGAACTGACAAAGTAGTGCTGCATTTAAAAAAAATACAGTCAAAAACTATGAATACAATGATTTGTATTCGACTTTTTACAAACTGCACTACACTAAATCCATTTAAACAGGACAAACTATGCTCTCTTTGTAATCAGAAATGCAGTTGAGAAGTGTTTTTATGATGTCCACAATGTGTACGGAAAAGCATGTGACATATTGTGGTGTAATTCATCGCGATAATGAGCCAGGTAAGTGCACTCACACTGTGTTTAATTACTACTGCTACACACATCCACTCCCCCTTTAAACCTTTATTTACCAAGAAAGCAAATGACTCAAGAAATCACACTTCTTTAAAACTTGCACACACCCCTACAATTTAGCTGTGTCCAGTTTCCCCCGTTTGCTAGGTATCCCTCATTCACACCATGCTACCAAGCTGGGAGACTGAAGGCTACACTGCACCTTTTCAAAGTACCGTGTTACTAACACTGTGCAATGCTTCCTTTATTGTTGGATGCACAGTGTGTTTCCTGACCACTCAGCACTGACTGAGAGTTCCATTATTTTTCTAATAATGCTTTCTTACAAATTCGAACATCAAATTTTTGACTGAAGTTTATGTCCCTTGTAAAAAGGTGGTAGATCTCTCTCAGTGCGGTCAAATTCCATGTGCTGTTGATTTTCTAGGTGAAAATAAGTCTCTACAGAGAACACACTTAAATATGTTTTTTAGTGCACAATTTCTTGTTTAAAAAAATTGGGGAAAAAATAACACAATATAAAATGTGCCATAACACTTGCACAGGCCATATATTATTTTTAATTTTATATAGTTTTATTTTATATGTTAAATTCAGCAATAAACAGTAATTGTGCACTAAAATGTGCAGAAGTGTAATGTCTGTAGAGGATGTGTTAACTTATTTTCACTTAGAAAATCAACAAAAAATGGAATTTGACTAGAGGTGCCATACTTGTGTGGTTAATTCTGAATGACTAATTCTGCTAAATAGCCTGTTACGTTTTACTGTAGTGCTCTGAATTTCAATGTAGGAATTTATTTGACTTTTTCTGCTTTCATGTTGTTTCAATACACAACTAGTTTTTGATTTGAGAATTTAAAACGGCAGTTTGATTCATTAAAGAGCAAATGTTATTTAGATTGCGACGAGACTGGATTTGTTTTGGATTTGTTTGTATGTGTTCATTCAATCCACACAGCATGAGCTCTGGTTTTAAAAAAAGGCTAATAAATGTCAGCCATCAGCTAATTTGGAAATCAGAATCAGAATCAACTATAAAAAAAAAAAAAAATGAAACCTTGTTGTACCTCATAATGGGTAAATTGTTCTATAAAAAATGTTCAGCGTGGCAGTGTGTACTGTGATAATGGCTGTTTTATCTTAGAGTGTACTTTAATTTTCTTATAAGAGTTCGACTCCCCAACCATGGTGTCACAGCCCAGACATCTGATTAATAGTGTAGAGTACCCCTCGCTTCTGTCTTTCATTACATTTATTCATTAGTACTAATTTGCAAGGAATATGGCCGAGACGCAACCACGTTCTCATGCTTCCAATGCTAATGAAACCTTTAGCGACTGAACCATGCAGGCATGGCTGAACGCAGGCCGCAGTAGTGGCTCTGAATGTGTTTACCTAATCCAGGCCGCATGGATCACCGGCCTTAAGGTTGGGTACAAAGGAATTATCTTTTGCCAAGGTAGCGGTAATCTGGCGTCATGTTGACTGCATTTCGATCTGCAGAAGCTTAGAGCGCAGGTTTAGCTTCAGGTGCGTGATTGGAGTCACAAGTGAGGAGAAAATGCCAAACATTTACTGCAGCACACTTGAAAAGGGGGTTCTCTGTGTGTCAGGAGCCCTGTTGCGTGCACACGCAGCAAGAGAAGTTGATTAGTCGAACAGGTAGGAGATTGCCTCGTGAGCAGTTGCTTTTTTATTTATTTATTTATTTTTCCCTCTTGGATGTCGCCACAGTCTCCTAGACTTAGTCAGCCATCCTCGAATGACTCAATAACAGCAGTTCCAGACTTAGAGGGATAAAGCAGTTGAGCTGCGTGTTGAGCAGCTTTCCCATCAGGAGCTAGCCTGAGATGAGACTGGCGGACAGACTTGAGGATCGGAGAAGAGGATCATAAGGAAGGGCTTCTGTTTTTTCAGGGGGGTCAACCACATGAAAAATACAGCCCTGCATTAGATGGATTCGGCTAATTGAGCATTTTTCCTCGTACGCTACCTCTGGTGCTCTTGTCTTAGGCAACTGGCTTAGATTGTGTTTCAGCACATGAGAATAAGTAAAAGCAGAAGTCAGAAATGTTCCAAGCTTGGATGGGATAAACAACACAATTATGCAGATGTGATTATGGAGTGTTTTTTCCTTCTTTTTCTACCTTGATCCCAGAAGAAGGAAACAACAACAAGCCTCATTCTGAGTCTAATGGAGCTAAAACAGCAGCCCGCCTCTCCTAAAAACACTGGATTGTCTTCTGGTAACAGTCTGTGAGTGGCACACTATGCTTCAAATACACCCCTTGTGATGAAGGGCTTATCCACTAGCTGTATGCGATAGACAGTCATATCCCTGCGGCCTGATTCGGCCGTGTGTTTTACTGTGTCGGACTGATTGTCACAGCTGTTTGACTTTAGCAATCAGATTACTCACTCTCGATTCGCCGTGACAAAATAAAGCATGTCTGGGCCTTCACCGCGTAACCAGCTGTGATTGATATCAATTATTCCACCCACGTCAAACTGTCTGTCACTTAAATAATTCAACAGCTAACACGCCACCCTATTTGTGGCCAGAATCACATCATTTTGTAGTGATAGCTAGCCGTAGCGAGCCGTGTGTGCCAAACACTACTTTCCATAAAAATGTGGCCATTTGTCTTCTTCAGAATGTCTGGGTGAACAGACTTGGCCTTTAGTATTGTCAGAAGAATTTGCACAAGAATATTTGAGTGTTGCTTGCAGATTTTTCTGTACCCCACCCAAGGTCTCATGACTTCACAAATGGCTATTGTAGAGGCAGGAAAATTGGTGTTCAGAAAATTCTATTACGTGGAAAATGTCAGTAGGCGAATGGTGCCGAGCATAGATGCACAGAGTTATTTGGAAGTCCCCGCTTTTTTCCCCTCACATTTGGTGTTATTACCCTTCCTATAGAGCTGTGCTTCAGCTTGTTAGTTGCTGTTTGGCTGGTGGGCTGAACTGCTGCTATAGTATCTCAATCAGCTTAAACAGGGCACAAATTCTCAGTGGCCCTCAGAGGTTTTGTTTCGGAAGATGCAGAAGTTTGGGCGCCCCTGGACAAATTTGGTTTTGTTGATTTTCTAAGTGGAAGTCAGTTAACACATCCCGAATGGAAGTAAGAACAGATTTCTGCATGTTTTAATAAACAAATACTGTTTATTTTGCTGAATTTCACATGTTGAAATAAAAGTAAAACATGAAATGTGGCCTTTACAGTTATGGCACATTTTATATTTTATGTTTTCCAATATGTTAGGCTTAGCAAATAAGATGTAAAACACTAAAATACACTAAAGAGCCATATTTAAGTTTCCTGTGAAGAATGCATTAACTTATTTTTAATAAAATCACCAAAACATGTCATTTGACCAGGGGTGCTCAAAATTTTGTATAGAGTTAGCTGAGATACGGCAGAGCCAATACTATTGGGGAAAACAGCCACACCAGTGTTTACAGGCTGCTCAGGAGTGAAAGCCAATCAGAACAAAGTGGACAAACTGACCAATCTGACCACGTTAAGCTCATTGGGAGGCAGGGCTGAAAGACACAGGAGCCAAAACAGAGCGTTTTAAACAGAGAGTGAATAGAAATGTAGAATATGAGAAAAATAATGTTTTTTTTTGGAGCATTGAAGCATGTAAGTCTATTCTAGTAGACCCCCAAAATATTGCCACTTTGGCTAATAGATAGTACTGCAAATGTGCTCAAACTCACCATCTTTCAGCAAAATTCAGTGTTTGAATGTTAAATATCATTCATGTGAATCGTAGATTCAAATCGTAGATCTGAATAGTTTTTAACTTTAGGAACGGGGTGGGGAAGGGGGGCTGCTGCCATCAGAGAATTCTGAGAGAGAATCCCTCCTCTCCTTGAAAAACAGCATAGCAGCGATTCATGATCATTATTCAGCCAGCCCACAGATATAGTGTTTATTTTTTATGTGAAAAGTTTTCTGAGCGGTGAAGTTGATTTCATTTTCACATATTAAGATTTCTTTCTTTAGTAGCTTTCTAACAGTTGGCGAAAGGGTTAATACATGTAAATGTCTTGATTGTCTTGCAACCAATCATGTGCTTGTCTGAAATTGATTTTGTGTGGACTTTGGTTAACGCAGTGAGAGTTTAGCAGCAGTCTTAAATTGCATTGCAAATAACGATCATTGGGGTCCAAGCACCACATGCTTAGGGAGCCAGTATATCACAAATAATGGGCAAAGTGGCCTATATATATAATAGATGTGATGCCTCAAAAGAAGATGTCTGCCAGTCTTAATACTCATTGACCTTTTGGTATGGTAAGCAACATTTTCAACAAATAAGTTGAAATACCAAAAAAAAAAAATACCAAGAAAACAATGCACTTTTGGATATGACTTTTTTGCGTAGTTAACTCTATGAACAAAATAATTACACAGCGATAACTGTATTTCATTCTCAGAGTTACTAAAATTTTCTCCTAGGAATGATGCCGCTGGACCCTCTTAGTGCTCATGAGTTTTCATGTCTGTTGTTCATTTACCCCACGTAATGTGAGCTTCAGGTTAAAAAAATAATAAGCTCCACGCTAAGAAAAATTGACAAAGAATTCCACCATCAGCCAATTTTCCTGTAAAGATATAGGCCATAAAAATTATAGTTGGTGCACCACTAATTTATTGTTTTTTTTAAACCAGATATTGATACTGCTACTGTTAATACTGGTACTACTATTGCTACTACTGTAGATAATAGGGAAAAAGTATAGTAAAGTAGTAGTACTTGGTACAATGTACATGTATGTTAATTTGCCTTGTTTGGGTTTTTTTTTTTTGTTTTGTTTTTTACAGTTACACTTACACTCTTACACGTATAGCAGTTCCTGAACAGGAAATCAAACCATTTTTCCCCTCTTATGCAACATAAGGCTGTATCCACTGCTGTCTTGAAGCAACCCATAAAGGCAGATTAAGCTAGATATTGGTTTAGATTAGCTTACGCTCTTAAAAAAGATGTTTCTTTAAGGGTTCTTTAGTAAGGAAAAAGGTTCTATATAGAACCCTGAACACTCAAATAACCCTTTTCATGATTAATTGGTTCTTTGCATAATGAAAGGGTTCTTCAGAATGCACTGTAGGTCGTTCTATATAGAACCTTTTCGAAAAGGGTTTTATATAGCACCAAAAATGGTTCTTCTGTTGTTACAACCTTGACATTGTAACAATACAACCCTTTTGGTTGCTATTTAGAACCTTTTTAAAAAGGGTTCTATATAGAACCATATACAGCACAATCTCCATCAGTCTGAGGAACCCTTTTACAATGCAAAGAACCTTTCAAACATGCAAAGGGTTCTTTGAGTGTTCGTGGTTCTTTATAAAACCATTTTCTTTACTGAAGAACCCTTTGAAGAACCATCTTTTTAAGAGTGTAGTAGATAAGTTCCATTTGTATCGGCTTTATCATTTTCTCAGACTTTAACAGGCATATTTCCTTAGCGAGTTTGCTGAATGAAATTATGACTATACTCATTATGAAATGTTAATACTACGTCTCTTTTTTGTCTAAATGGTAGTTCATTTCACTTGCAATACTGTCAATAATGTCTTTGTTTTAAACAATATTATCATTGGCCTAAGCTGATTCTATATAGTTTATTTAAGGTAACCCACCAGAGTGTCTGTAAATGAAGCAAATCAACCAGGTAAATATAAACATTTAGCAGCATTCGGCAGGTGGCTGGTGTTAATTTGGCACTGTGTTTGTGTTTATGCGCCGTTTTCCAGTTCTACCACTGTTTCCAAAGAAGTCTGATAAAGATATTTAAATTTTCCTAGGGGTTAGACTCTTCTGAAAGAAAGACGAACACTGAAGTTTCCACCCTGCCACTGGGGTAAAGCTAATTAGCAAGCTGCAGAAGATGAGACAGAATGTTTTACTTTGGGGAATTAAATATCTGGATCCCTGCCATGACAGTAGATTTAAGCAGTGACTGACTTTGTCTGGATGGCAGAACTTTTAAAACTAATGTATGGACTAAACACAGGTTTCTTTATGGTGGATGGCAATTACCCTATGCTGTTTTTAAAGTAGCTAAAAACAGATTATTGACACTGTGGAAAGCCGCATTTTGTGCTCAGATCAATGAGGGAGAAGGGACTAATAGACTCTGAGTGGAATAGGAGTGTGTGCTTCGTACAGATCATTTATCGTAATCTTTTACCAGTCTTTGCTGGGGATATTGAATGCTGTTAGGTTTGGGGTCAATACAGTTTCAACACAGCCAGTTGTGTAGATGAATTTACACATGAATTAAGTCAGCAGCTGAATATAATTCATCATTTTCATGGAGTTGAGTGGGTGAATGTGAACTGAATAGAACTGCATCTTAAGCCCTATTTGAGCTTGATTAGTTTTCCTCGGGGAGGTGATGTAATTTGAGAGGTTAGCAACAAAATGTCATTTTAATCCAGTATGAATCTGTAATGTATAGACGAGGCTTACTGCTATTATGGAGCTTAACTCATCACAGTTCCTATAATATTCAAGTTCATAACAGGAATACAGCATTTTCAATGATCAGATTAGTCTAATTAGTAGATAAAGGAAAATAAAATATCTTAAACTTCTCACAAGGCAGTGCAATTTCTGTTTAGTTGGGTGACATTTAGTAGGGTGAATGAGTCCACTTTACTAGCTAATGCTGTTCCATCTGGCATTAGTTTTTGTTGTTTGTGTTCATTTTAATCTTAACATGGATGTGAATGTCCAGGCTATGATGTTTTGATGAGGGCCACATGGGGAAATTACACATATACTCATACAAATTAGCCAGTCAAATCCCTTACAATTGACATTATTGGCCCTAATCTAGCTCGAATAGAACTTCATGACATGTATAAATCAGGAGAAAGACGTGCTCCATTTGAGACCTCCATAGATGTGATAGAT
>JAILXH010054037.1:0-17078 GCA_023558415.1 Piaractus mesopotamicus | reverse complement strand
AAAAAAAAAAAGCAGACTGTCCAGGGGTCCTTGGGATTGCATTGGGAAACACTGGATAAGTAATGTCATTTTTGACTTGTCCATGCCAAACTGTGACGGAGTGTCGACCTATTCAGAGTGCCTTCCACCCAATGAGCACTGGGATAGGCTCCAGCACCCATCACGGTTTAGGTGATGAATGAATGTATAATATATCCAAACCTTATTTTTGCTACGAGGGAAGCGTAACACAAAAACCCTTGTCTAAAGAGAACCAATGAAAAGTAAGAAAAATCTAAACTAATTAACAGAAATCAACGAAACTGATAAACATTCTGGGAAGCTAAACTCTGTGGTGCAATATTTATGTGATTTAAGGCCTTGGGTGTTTCTCATGTTTGTTTAAGTTTAATTAAATTTGGTAGTTTGACAGTTGAGAACAGATTTTGCTAAAACTTTGTTTAGAAAGGATCTTTAATACTGAGTTCAATCACAAGCCAAGGCTAGATTTCCTGGTAGTGTTGTATGCACATTATGATAGCTTGGCAAATCATGCTGTTAAGATGTTAATGCACTTTGAAACAGCATTCCTGTCTATACAGTGATGCCTGTATCTACTATATTCATAGATACAGAGGGGCGTGTATGCATGAATGTTGACTGTGAGGAGAAGAAAATGCTGTATTTCAGGCCCTTCAGCACGTCACATGCTCAGGAGTAGAGTTAGTTCATTAGTTTGTCCTATGCTGTTGTGTGCATGAATAAATGCATCTTTTACTGTTGGTAAAACTCTTGGTACTTCTTGTTAGTTTCACTTTCACAGACATGGTTTGTGAAATTATTAGTTTGTTCCTGCTGTATTTAAACATTGTGCCACTGTAGCATAGATGTTACTGTAAAGTGTGCGATCTGTGGCACGTGTTTGTAAAGCTTTGCTGTTCATTTCAGGCAGACTATCTCACAAACGCCTACACTGACCACTGACTGTGCTGCAGTTTTTGTGATTGCATGTGAAGAAAGTTAATTCCTCTTTCTCATCCCCGTGTTCTAGAGCGAACCACACCAATAATGCAAGCCTTAGAAGCATCCCTAGCATTATTTATTTATTCTGCATCATTCAGTAGATCTTGTCACATCTTAAACATGTTTGATATATTAAGGAGGATGATTTCACAATGCCTTACTCCCATAACTTTGGGAACACAGTGTAAAATATTAAATATGTTTGTATTATATTAAAACTGAGTGTTGTATTAAACATCTTGGGAAAAAAAGATTGAAACATAATACAACACGGCTTGTTGGATTCACCCGAGAACACTCTGGGCATGGTCTTACTATATAAGAGAATGCTTGACATCTCTCAGTCTCAGTTAATGTAACAAGATTTCATTCCAAGTAATTGGGGAGCATTTCTATTGATCCATTTATCATGAATTTTTCACAAACTGTAAAGACAAAACTAAAAACATAATCCAGTTTTTATATGCAAATGTCTTAATAAAAGTAAAGTTCTAACTCACTATACTCATGTACATCCAGAGAATGTACAAACATGGAATTCTGGCATAGCCGAATGGACGAACAGACGAACAAGCAGACAGACAAACAGATGAGATAGCTTGATATCTCTGATATCTCGTTTCCTAGGTTGGCTTTTACACAATAGGTTATTCCATCTCAGAGAGAGATTGTGGGAAAAGCAGTGTGAGCGGAATAAGCCACAACAATCTTTAGTTTAAGTTATGCTTAAAAAAACATTACGTAAGATTAGGACTGTCCAGTTAAAGTTGAAGGGGAGAATTTTGACAATATACATTGGACATTTATTGGACACTGGAACGTTAATCATAAGGCATGCTTTGTACATGTGTATTGTGTGCACACAAGAGTAAGTAACCTAATTAGAAAGAAAAGATGGTTTTAAGTTCCCTGGGGCTTTAAGAATATCTCAGCTAGATTGCATTGTTTTCCTTGTAATTACTGAGTGATAAGCTTGAATAAACTGGATGTAATAAGCCTGGCAATTTAAAGGCTTAACTACTGAAAATTTTGAAAATTTTAGCCCATATTATGTGATATTGGCCCAGTAGTGGGCAGTATGGCCAAAATGTAAATCATGGTATATTTAAGATTACTAAATGTTTCTGTATGGATCACAGCATAGTGTATTTATATGTATTTGTATTTTTCATAAAAAAACATTTATGATGCTTAAGTAAACCTATTTTTGCAGATTAACAATGGCATATTATTCTGGGATGTCCCTTCATTTTTAATAAGAATGATATTTAATAGCTGAAGTAAAGCTAACATTTTTATTGGGCAAAACAGTAAAAACAGAAATGAGATGAAGGCAAGAGCATGTAAACACACAGCGAGTTCATAGAACTCAGCAAAATGGTGCTAAATATTGTTTTATGCCAGATTTTTTCAAGTCATTTGTCTCATGTATGTGTTTTATACGTAAGATTTTATGTATGACCGTGAGTCGCTGCTGGAGTTTGTAAATATTACAAGCCATTCACGCTATCAGTATTAGCCGAGAAGCCGCAGGGCCTCTTGGTTTGTAGCCCAAGGCCGCAGCATCACATGAAGCAGCGAGCTGAGTGAGGAGTACAGTAGCTGGTGCGTATGGAAAGATAGCTAATCTCTGTGCTAGGCTTATGGCTAATGGCTGAAGGCTAATCCCAAGAGACTGGCTTTTCCCTCCACCCCTTTTTTATGCTTCAACTTTGACAAAACAAGTTCAACTTTAACAGCTGGACTGACTTACTGTATGATGCAACAGACTGCCACACTGCAAGGCATTGTATGTACATTGCGTTATCTGCGTTTATTTGGAATACCAGTATAAAGGTAATGACAAAACCTATGCCTTAAGAAGAATTTCAACCAGTCCACCAGATGAACCAGTACTGTGCTCACAACAATATTGGCCAGTATTATCAGAATCTGTACCTCCTTGAAATCGGTATTAATATTTGCCACAAAATTTTCATACTTGTTCAGGATCTAATACATTCAGGAGCTCATTTTGATATCTATATAAGGTGTGTGGTACATAAAGTGAGCACTGTGCCATTTATTGAGTTATATGTACCTACAACAATCTTTTGATGCTGCTTTTCAGTCTCTCGTTTGGCTGCATTCACTGCGAAGCAGACCACGACTGAATGCTACTACCGCCAACAGAGAGCATGAAATAATGGTGTATTGCTTTTTACCTCTGCAAGGTGAACTGAGTTCTCGGGCAGGTTGTTAGTGATGTGGGTGTGCGCGAGTCGGACTGACTCCAGGCCTGTGTGATCTCTCACTGCTTCACTAAAGCTCCTTGCCCCCTCAGTCTCCATGGCGACTTTGAGAGAAGCACTTCCCCGCTAGCCGAAGCTGGTCTTGCTTTTAAAGCTAACGTGATTGCCCATTAGCGCTTAGCTTGAGCACAGGGGTGATAGTACTCCGTGTGTGTGCATGTATGTGAGAAAGAGACAGCGTATGCGTGTCATGTCTGCACTACAAACTTAGACCTAGCCGAGGCTGATCTGTATTCGGCGATGGTGGCGAGTTAGGGCGGAGTTTTTGAGTGCACTTTGTCAGGACAAAGTTTGTGTGATTAGGGCTTAGTTAAGGAGTAATTAAAAGAGTTTAAGGAGACATGGAGCTGTGTCAGGGGATCGACAGGAGTATCGTGAGCGGGGTGGAGATGGTAATTAAATGGTCTTGTGGGTTATTGAGTTTGTTGGTTGAACAGAGAAGTGCCCGCCCTTTTTTCTTCTCTCTCCCGTTTCCTCATTTTGAGAGCAAAGGACATTATAATGAGTCTGTTAAAGCCTACTTTGGCTGGTCCTGCTTCAGCCTGAGCGGCTAATCTGTGTTTTACGGTATTTCTGAGAAAGAGAGAGAGAGAGAGAGAGGGAAATCCCACTATTTCTTCTCAGTCCATTAGCAAATTACCTCCCCTCCCAATGCTGTGATTAGATATACGTCCTGAGAATGAATTTGCCCCCTTACTTCAAAAACGATTAAGTGCACTCTGTTTTCTCAATGCGTGTGGGTGTGCTCATGTTTTTCTTGTATGTTTTTATGCAGGGAGTGAGAAAAATGGACTGGCACATTGAAGAAATAGCGACATGAAGACTACAGTACCTGCCAAGCTACAGTAAAGGTAAGTGGGAAGAGATATCTAACTGCTTACTCGTAGTGCTTAAATGCTCCATTGTAAAACAAATGAGGGTCAGAGATCATGGTGCAGTGGTCCAGCCTGTTCTTACACCACCACATGTTCACTTAAGCTGAATATATCCTTAACTCAGTCCACTAAGGACCACAGTGTCTTGTCGTTGTTCCAGTTCCTCACTTCTAATTCCACTAACGAGCTCTCCTCACCAAAGAAGAGAACCTAATTAGTCAAATCAGGTGGTGTTATGAGGGGCCGGATCCGACACCTGCAGATGCCGCAGCCCTCGACGGACCCCGCCATAGTTTGAGAACTCGCTTATGTACTATATTATGTTTGCTAAATGGTTCATCGTTAAAAATTAGCCTTAACAGAACCAGCATTGATTTTCATTATTTTTCCGCTCATTGTTGGCATCGTGTGTCAGAACTTAACATGTGGCGGTGTCAGAAAACATTCAAGCGAAAATCACTTCAGCTGGCAGCTGCTGGAGTGTGATTGTGCTTATTTGCAAGGGAAAAAAAAGCCACCTACGTTAATTCTGCAGGGTATAAATAAAGGATAAAAGTATTTGGTCATTAGACAAGCTGCAATTCAGCTTGCCAATCATTCACCAAGCAGCAGCAAACGCACCCTATTAATACAATAATCAAATATTTAACCACAAACTGTCATTTGCAATTGAACATTCAAATTATTGTCAAGCATTAATATGCATGGATTACTTGTTTCATGGGGCCACATATATTATTCCTGCACCATATTTCCTCATCAGACTAGACCTGCATCATTCTGAATTAAGTGGGAATAATAATTTTTGGCTTAGAATTGAGATCTTTAATGTACCAGTTTCTTAAAGAGCAGTAATGTATATTAGCTAAGTTTTTACATAGCACAACTTGTAACATATAAACAGCTACAAAAATACACTGTACGCCCAAAAGCATCTGGACACCATTTAGTGGATTCAGCCACTTTAAGATGCACCCACTGCTGACACAGGCATTCAACTGCACATGCTTTTATAATCTCAATAGAAAAGCACTGCCAATAGAATGGGATGCTCTGGAGCGGCCACACATGGGCCTGAGGTCATCATGCATAATGCCAAGCGACGGCTAGAGGGGTATAAACCCCCCAGCTTTGGGTTGTGTAGTAGAACTGCGTGCTCTCGAGTGATGAAACTCCATCCGATACTTTTGGGATGAGTTGGAGTGGGTCCATAACTGAGCGTCCAACATCCAATAACCTGACCTTAGTAATGCTCTTGTGGCTGAATGCAGTCAAATCCTCAGCAATGTTCCAACGTCTAGTGTGAAGCCTTTCCAGAAGAATGGAGGCTGTCTCTACAGCAAAGGGGGACAAAAACCCTATTAGCACCTTTGATTTCAGAGGAAATGTTGGATGAGAAGGAATCTGCAAACATTTTGCTAACAGTGTGAAAACATGAACTAAGTTGCTTTAAAATGTATCATTTAAATAAAAAATAAACAAATTCATCAGAATCCTGTTTGTAAAACAGACCAACTGCTCCATTCTAGAGAAACTTCTTACAAAATCAGAATTGCAGATTTAAAATTGCTTAGAGAAACAAATTGAGATCCAGATTTTAAAACACTTTTTGTGCAGCCTACATCAGATCATGGGAGAATGAGTGAATGAATGAATGAATCGAAAAATAAATAAATACATGAGCAAATAAATACATACATAAATAAATAAGCAAAGAGCCCATTAAATAAATAAATAAATAAATAAATAAGAGCACACCACAGGAGGTGGAGGGTAGGATGGATGTTGGATGGGTTTTGTTTGGGGGGGGTCTACTTTAAACTCCTTTTTAGATATGTAAATATATATGTACATAAAAGTTGATCAACAACATGATTACCATAATCAAGTAGTAGCTTTACTGCTGAAAAATCCTGCTGTTAACCGTGATTCAACTGCATCCACAGTCCTCATTTGTGCACCGATCCCACAGCCCCTAACCCCCTCACACACACACACAGCTTGATTGCCCCCACACACACACACACACACACACACACACACACACACACACACACACTTCAGCTTAGCAGAGGGCCAAATTCTGCTGATTCAAGGGGATTATGGCCCTTACCTCCTTAATATGGCTTAATATGTCTGCCAGTATAGCTGATGTTTTAATATCGGAGGCTATATGCTCGCCGGCCCGCCAGTCTCCAAGCCTGAAGATTATGCGTGTAAATTTGCTCGCACCATCTGTCAGTTCGCCGAAATTGATTGCACATCATAATCTGATGGCTCTTAGCAACACTGCAGCTTGACATAAGGGTTATTTTATTTTGTTCATTCATTTTTTTTCTGACCAGTGTAATCTAATAAAAGGATTTAGGGATAATAGGATTTAGCTCAAAAAATAGATGCTGTTATATTTTATGCAATTGCTAAAAAGATTTGTTGACGATTCTTTCTTATTGAGTGTTGTGGATGTTTTGTGAGCTAGATCAGGCCTCAAACATGCATTGTTTATTTGTTTGTGATGGTCTCTGTGTAGCGTGTTTTGTTAGAAAATAATTAGAAAATTGTGTTCATCTGCATTTTATACATAATTATACATACAATTTATGCAATATGTGTGCAACCTTGGGTGGCAGAAATACATTTTCAGTATAGATTTTTTCCCATAAATATGTTTCATTTTTCTGAGGTTTGATAAGTTAGAACAAAGAGCCCCAATAGTGCCACTTTTACATAGTTTTTTGACATTATCTTACATACTGCACTGCACTTAGTACAATTAAACAGGGTTAAATATGCTTGCTTTGCTTTGTAATGAAACATGCATATCATGAAACATACATGTGGCGATATCCACAATATGAATTGAAAAGCTTATTATGACCTATTTTGATAAAATATTGTCATATTGCCCAGTTCTGTGTGCAGCTATACTAGGTAAATTTTGAATGTGATCAAAATCTTCTGTACTCTGCATGCACAACATAAATTGCTTATGGACCTGTATGCATACTTTGAGGATGTGGAAACTGCTCAGCCTCATGCATTTCATAAAATTTTCTCCAATGTTCCACAATATCCAACTGAATAACATGTACCAGTAATTCTGTATGTAGGTGTAATAGCTGTAGCATTTTTTCATCTTAACATGCCCATCCACTATTGCCCAAAGAACAGCACAAAAAGAGTGTTGCATAAGCTTCGCAGAGGTTCAGAAGTTACTATGACATGTCGATAAGCATTGGCAGGGCATAGAATCTGGCACCTGGTACAAGGTCTAATGAGTTTTCAGTGAAGAAGTGAAATATGAGGTATTAGCAGTTGAATCTTTTTTAACTGTGGCCAGCTCCATTTAGGGCTGCATATACAGGGGAGGCAGCATAACCAGAAGTTTCTGTGTTGTTTGAAGTCAGAATGGTGGACTGGAGGCCATATTTTCATGGATATGCAAACACTCACTATGCCTTAAGCGCAGGCCTTCGACATATTGGTATTTTCATAACCGCACAAAGTGCGCTTTGGTAATTTCATGCCTTGCACAATGTTAAGCGAGCAAGGGTGGGAGAGATGGTGGGAAGAAATGGGAGGTCAGTGCAAATGAGGTAGCACAAGGCGAGGTGTTGCTATTTTCATGAAGATTAAAAAGTGGTGCAGTCTGCTGGTTTGATAGGTGTTAGGTATGAAACAGAATGTGCGCCAAACATGCACAGCAGTTACAGTTGGTCATGGAGTCATGTCCTTATTTAGGACCGTCCCAGCTGGAAAAAAAAAATAGCAATTCTAAATAATACAAACAGCAGTAAAAATTCTAAGTTAGTAGTGTCCTAAGTAAACAAATGTAGGCAAAATAGATAAATTGAGGCCAAATTTTGCATCCATTTTTTTTTTGTTAATAATTTCAAACACTTACACATTACAAAGTTTGGGCACTCCTGGTCAGATTACATACTTTGTTGATTTTCTGTGAAATGAAAAGAAGTACACCTCTTCTACAGAGACCACATTTCTGCACATTTTAATAAACAATTACTGATTATTTGTTGGATTTTACATATTGGGGAAAAAAAACTAAATGTTACCTGTGTAAAAGTTATGGCAAATTTTATACTTTGTTATTTTCCAATATGCTAAACGAATGAATAGAAATTGTGCACTAAACATATTTATATTTGCTCTCTGTAGAGCATGTGTTTACTTTCACTTAGAAAAAAAAAAGAACAGAACAGAACATGCCATCTGACCGAGGGTCTTCAGACTTGTGAATATGACTGCATATGCATGGGTCAATGACGTAATCATGTTGACAGACAGATTACATCAAAATGAATGTTGTCAAATGTTGGCATGACATGTTGTTAAATTCTGCCACTCTAAGCTTGAGGTGGGCTTGATAGTGGTCTTTAGGATTAAGCGTCAGTTGAAAAGTTCAACGCCAACAACAGCAATATTTTACATTAACGTCCTATTCAAGTGAACAGAGATCTGCATGGTTCAGCAAAGGGTAAATTTTAAAAAGCCAGCTAACTTTATTTTTGGCTTGTTAAGTCTGCAATTTCTGCAAATTTCTGCAAATATTAGCTCATATTACTAACATTAAACATCGAATGGAATGACTCACCTTTTACTGCACATAGGAAATAAAAACGTGCCTTTGCTTATATGTTTGTACACTAATGGTGAGGTCTGCCACACTGACTAATCCAAAGCGGACATATTGACAAACAGCAGCAGGTAGCTTTTTAAAATGGCACAAAACCAAATATTTTAAGCCGTATAGTTGAGCAGCTCATCAGCGTGGATTAGCTACAAGTACTGGTGATGGTACAGGGAGATTGCTTCATCCTAACGGGAGAATATTCGGGGCCTTTTCCGAGAGAATCTCCCTGTAGAAACGAGTGACACAATCTCGAACGTTTTGATTCCGTTGGAACTCTTGTGTACGAAGCAGAGGTTTCAGAACAGTTTGAAAGCACATTCCTAAAGTATTAGAAGCATAACATTAGAGATGTGACATCAGGTCACGTGCCAAACCCGGATTGAAAACTTCAAATCAGGTCAGAGCAATCGATTTATTTTGCTGGAATATTTGGAAATGAGCAATGAGCATCACTACCAAGTGCCTGTGCAAGAACATCAAACCTGCCACTGCTCCATATGTGTTCTGGGTGTGGTCTATTACCTTTGGTTACAGACGGTGCCTTTGCTATACATTATTACCTTTAAAGAAGCCACATGTTCCCACTAATTGTATTCGTCCAGCAGATATATATTATGATTCTGTGTCCACCCTGACATAGCTTGGATTGATCTGCAGGTACAGCGACAGCACATTTCTCTCCACTTTGCTGAAACATTCTTGGCATGGCCTTCATTTTTGTGCAGAGGCATTGCACTCGGAACAGCTCACCATACTCAAAAGGTATGACTGATGGAAAAGATCCCACTTAATCACTACTTCCTGTTTGCATTCAACTTTGCATGAAACCCTTTTGTGCTAGTGCTTACTTTGTATCACACAGTACATGTCACACGTCATGAAAGTAGGACCCTTAAAGTTAAATATCTCAGATTCCAGGCTGTTTTTATGTTTCCTAAAACTTTCATAGTGTGAAATAGTGAAAGAGCGAGTAACATTTTCTCTACAGGATAATGATGATCGTTATGCTTCAAAGCTGTAGGGAAAGCACAAGTCTGGTCAGGAGGGATCATCTTCCCACCCTTGTGTACCGTGACTGCTGATTTGGGTCTTTTCTCAGTGCAGATGCAATACAAGTCTGTAATTACACAATATAAAGCTTTTTGACTTGATGCCCAGAAATGGGAGCCTACGCAGTGCAGTGAAAAAAGGGGATTTTACAGTAGTTTACTGTATGAGTATAAACTCAATAGAAAAAAAAAGCCCAGGCAGCTGAAAAGCCCCCAAATGGTACATCAGGGAATCCAATTGCAGGCTTGACCCAGACAGAATGTTTGAAAATTGGTTTTGAAAAATTGGGTGGCGGGCAAATAAAAGCTGATGCTTGGGTTCAGAATTAGATATGATAACATGAAGGCCTGTAATTTAAGGAGGAATATTCCCCACTGCACAGCACTGGGCCACAAACAATATTCAGCACATATTGAGAAGAGGCGAGATACAATAGCCGACACTGAAGCAAGATTTCAGTCATTCAGAGAATGCGTGCTCAACAGCAGGATTCACATTGTTGAAAGGAGGAGACAGAGAGATAGAACGCAAGATAACAAGGGAGAGAGGGATTGAGTTTCTGTGAGCTAAAGTGGGCATGTATGAGTTTGTGTATTTGTATGTATGTGTGCTTCCATATTGTGTGTGGGTGGATATGTTTTTATGAAGTGAACACCTTCGCAGAGTGATATGTGAATAAGGCACATTGTTACAGACGCTAGGAAATGCGTAGTGTATACCAAATGCTTTCTTTACCTCGCTGCTTGTTTTCTCTTCATGCCAATCTGAAGATGTCAGCCTCAGCATGGTGCATTCATGTATCTTAGACTGTGATCTCTCCTCGACAGTGGTTATCTGACGCTGGTGCTGTTCAGAGAGGTTGTAAACAACACAAAACGATCAGAGTTATGTACCTAGCGCTAAGCTTTATACGTATAAACTTTCTTTGGCAGCGTATGGTCTGATAATGGTGCCTACTCTAGGTTGCTGTAAAGGTACACATAAATAAAATATTTTTATGCTTTGACACCCTATACTGTCAGAAATAAAGGTTCTGTGCAGGTACATTTTTCGTTCATCAACATACAAACAATGCAAATGTTCCCTCAAAAGTGTAGCAGTGGTTTTAAGGTCCAATTGTGAACTTTAGATATGTTTTTCAAGGTAAAAAGTACAGATTTGTACCTTTTCACAATCTAATGTTTTAAAACAGAACAATTAAATAAAAAGCCTGGAGACGAGACGGGGTGTGTGGAGTCAATACAGCTTAGAAAATATAATCTCCATGGATCATGGAACAATTACCCTGACTGAAGATACCGAAATGTACCCTTGAGGGTACCACCCAAGTGACAAGAGAATGCTACTGTACCAGTGACAGTTTCGTAGACTGCTGGTCACACAACAGTGCACATAAGAATCTTGCCTAGCTAGTAGCAAATGAAACGACAAAGAGAAAGATTTTATCGAACATTGATAATTTGAAGATGAATGGACTTATCTGCATTTATAAGCACTCGGCTGGTTTCCTGATACATTTTATTTGCAACGAGAAACTGTCAAACACTAAAAAGTCACAAAGCTGAAGTCAGCTTCTCATTCGCCAGGATCTTGATAGAATTTTTCCATTCCACTTTAAATGGTGCAGCAGTTATATTCATTTAAGGTGGAATGAGAAAATTCGAACAAGAAGCTGGTGAATGAGAAGCAACTTCGTCAGACGTTGAGACATTTTACAAGAAACTTCTACTTTTGCGAAAAGGTTTCCTGCCGGAGATGCGAGAAAAGCTTGCTAGCAAAGTAAGTCTGTGTTTTTGTTTACATTATGCTTTTAGCCTAGGACGTTAGCAATAGACAGAGACATATTTACAGCCACAATGGTAAAACCTTACTTCAATAAAATGAACATGAAATGTTGTGGCTCCCAAGATTTTTGCTGAATGGACAAAATGGCTCTTTTTGATATTTGGGTTGCTGACCCCTGACCTAGACTGTATTATTGTTTATGTTAATCAGTCCATTCAGAAATTTGTGATCACAAATTCATGCAAATTTAACCAACCGTGGCAATATCTGCAAGGGCTCCTTATTTTGTCCCATCACCAGATGGGACTTATTTTCAGATTAAACGGATGAAACGTGTCCCCAAATACTCACACTACAAATCACTATTCAAAACCAAAATCATTCATGTTTCTTAATTAACCATAATTTTAGATATGTATGTGACTACAGTTCAAAACATATCCAGTACGCAGCAATGACATATTGATAGTCAGCCTGCTTACATGCTTTGTTTTGCTATGACAGAATCTGCAATTGATGCCTTCTTGTTAAAATACAGCTTGTATGAGTCACTTCTATAATGTGTACATCATTTATGAAGTTATTTATTGGGCTAGTTTTTTTTTTTTTTAGTATATATAACAAGCAGCACTAAGGGTGACACACAGGCCATGTTGGGTTTACTCATGCTGCTCTCAGTTCTCGGCCTAAAGGATCGCTGGCTAGAGTAGCTAAAACAAACCTGCCCAAGAGTGCCCACAGCGGCAGCAATGCTAGTGTTGTTTCCTTAAACTTAGCGTTTTTTCTTACATGAGTATTAATATATTAGTTCGGGCCAGCCCTCTTTTTTTTTTTTACTATTTTCTTGAGAAATTAAAATGTTTTACACATGTTTATCTGTACGGCTGTATGTTCTCTTCTAACTTGTTTCTCCCTTGTTTTTAATTGGGAACTAGCTAGGCTACATTTGAAAAGTTTATATCATCACAGATTTCTATAATAAAGCTTTTTAGGCTGCAGCTTCACAAAAAAGTCAGCGAGGTCCTGGTGGGACTGATTCATGAACCTAATCATTGTGATATGTTGAATCAGTCCAGGTCTTAAGAAGCTGATAGCTGTTAGGCCCATGGACTTGACTGTATTGATTTTCAGCTCTAAAGACAATTTACAGTATCAGGAGCCTCTTTGTTTGCCTCCATTTTTGTAATACAGATGGCCAGCAGGCTGTGTGTGTTTCAAAGGAGCTGGAAAAGGCGATGGTGGGATTATGTTGTAGTTATGTATCTTAAAGCTAATTATATTGTGTCTTTCTCCCACTCTCACTTAGGCATTCCATTCAGCAAATGCAAATTGTTGCAGGCACCTATTTATACCATTAAAAATGTGCCTGGGGATCTTAGGAAAAAAGAGGCGAAGGGACTTTCAGTGAATGGCTTCTTATTGATCTGTAGACAAAACAGCTGTTAATTATGTGAGAGAAGGCATTTAATTGAAGGAATGAAATAAGGTTGCCCGTGGTTGGCTAATACGCAGTGAGGAATGAGGAGCATTTGATTGAGTTTTGTGCCAACGGGGCTAAGCTACAGTGCTAGCTCTCCGCTCTGCTCCTCTCCCTTAAGCAAAGCTGCCCCTCCTCATACTCCAGGATGCTTTCATGGCTCTTCTTTTTCCCATTCACACCTCCGACTTGTTGGTTTTATGACACTCACATATGAAGGTGATGAATGTGCTCCTAACGAGGCTCAGGTCTTGCCGTATTGACTTCTGCAGAGGGGGGCACACGCGCAGGATCTGCAGACGGTGACACCATGGCAGAGACTGTGATTTGTGCTATCTTGTGTTTACTTTTAATTTGCTGTTGTCAGTCATCTGTCTGCGATACGGCAAGATGCCAGCCTGACCGATTCAATGGAGATGAATGGGTTTCTCCCACAAACACACGCATGCGTTTCCTGTTATTTAGGCTACTCACCAGTCTGCACTTCAAAGGAGGCGACTGCGAGCAGCGGTAAAGAGATTGAGCATCAGAGGCCGATAACGGTGATTAAAAGTAATCAAAATGCCACTCGAGCATATGTCATTTCATATTAAACAGCTGTACGAGTCCCAGGGATCCACTCTGAAAAATTAAAGGTTTCTCAAGTGTTTTTTTTTAAAGGGTAGCACTAGCGGAGCCATTCAGGGGGACTTAAAGAACCCATAAGAAGCCAGGGGAGTCCTAAAGGTGCCTTCAGAAACCATAAATACCTCTAAGTAAGAAATATGCTTTTTAAATATCTATGCTTACAGAATATAGGCACTTTTTCGCACGTTGTTGTATATTTAAAGGTAGCTTTTTTTAGTTATTGAGTCAAATACTGTTAAAAAATACTGCATAGCATATCATTTGTTAATCATTTCGTCCTTATTGGCATTTGGAATATTGATATCCTAAAAGGCTACAATATACAAATCACTTTTTTTTTTTCTGTATGCTTTGAGCATCTTGACTAATCGCAGTTGTGTGTGAATGGTTCTGTGATTGACTAAAGTTTATAAACATGTCAGATTATTGATCTACCCATTCATTTTTAGCATTTTTAATAGTATACTCCAAGTAGCATTTTTAATAGTATACCTCCAAGTATACTGGTAGCCACCCAGGTATGTTTTGTCTCATTTTAACAATTTTCCTGTGCACCCCTTCCCCATACTCACCCCAGGTTTATTTCAAACTTGTGGGAAACAGTGTGTCATTGCAGCCACTAATACTAATATTAATACTAATATTTTGTCCATATTGTTTGGCTGTACTAAAATATTTAAGCCAATTAGCATATGTTGCCTATATAAACAAATCTAGGGCTACATTTGTGAAAATGCAGAGCTGCAAGTGCCACTGGCTCACATGTTAACTGCAAATGACAAAGCAACCAAATGTAGAGCTTTACTTAAAACAGTGGGTTACATTAGTACATAAAAGATGACTAGGCATTGGGAGTATTGTGAATATTTTTCCAGTGGGATAAAATCTTTTCTATTATTATTGGGGTGCACTGGTATGGGACTGATATGGGCTGATGCCGATATCAGATATTTTGTGTGTACATATCTGTTAATGCTGAGGCTGATACAGAAACACATTTAAAACATTCATAAATATATATTAACATATATAAAATGTAGACACTGGGACTAGATCTACCTGGATTACAGAGACGTATAGGCTAACATTATCTTCTGTAATGTCTGTATTTCTGTAGGGTTACACACAGAGATGGGTAATCCAGGTCCAAAACGTACCACTAGTGTTCAGGCAGTTGGAACAAAATTCTGGGGAGGCTTTTTACTTTCTGGACCTGGATTACCCAACTCTGGGTACAATGAATAAAATGCAGACATTTTAGCACAATATCGCAGCATCACCAGAACACCATAAATACATCAGCAAATATCAGTTTGAATTGTCCACCAAATAGAACGTCTGACCAATATAGAAACTGCCAATAATAATAGCTGATGATACCAATATCATCGTGCATCCCTAATTATAACCCATAGCCTATTGTCCAATACACTGTTCCATTTAGACAGATACACTTTTAAAGTGACTCAGAAGCAGTGACCACATGTTACTGCTGCTGCTTTTAACAGTGTGGAGGCTCATATAACTTTTACTGTCATTTTACTCCTACTAAGCTTCTATTTTTATGTCAGGCACTTCAATATCTATTTTTGTCAGTGCCTGGTTGTCAATGCCTGGCTTTAAACTGGTTGAATAATCTAAATCTGCTGCTGACATTTTAGGTCGATCTGCGCAGTGTACGATATGTAAACGTGTCTTTTTTTTGAGCACTGCCAGACAAATTCTCATCACCTTTAACTGATCCAGCAACTTGAACTTGAATCTGAACTTGAACTTGACTGTGTATCAGAAGTGTTGTTTGTATCCAAAAAGAGTTTCATTTATAATGTACACACACTCACACACACCCACACACACAGTATATGCAGCATGCCAACCCAAACATACATCACACTGCTGTGAATTAAACCCACGGCATGGAGGAGACCGCGCCAAACTGATTATAGCAGCGAAGCGAAGATTCATGGGAAATGCCTCAGGGCTCGTGCTGTCTCCCAAACAAAATAAACTACTTTAGACTAGATCTGAAATGCGGATGGCAAGACAACACTGATGCCTTCCGTCATTTCTGTATGACTTAGAGAGGGGCGCAGTTTGTTGTTATCCATAAGATTTGGATTTGTTTTATCATTGCTTTTGAATTGCATCTGTTAAGAATGATGGAAAAGGGGGAGAGAATGTGTAAGAGGGATGGTAAATACAGTAAAATGTAAATGTGACAAGAAGTCATATGGCCTTATCACAGCTGTAATGTAATGTGTTTCACATTAACATGTTACCGGCTATGAAGTTTCATCATCTTATGTATATAAACAAATTTGCCAAGTATGAAATGAAACAGCGAAGTGGTATATTGTGTAGACTTGGGTGATTGTTGCAGTCTCAAAAGTCCTGACCAACGAAAGTATTTTTACATTGAGACTGTGATCGGCAACTTTGTTGCTTCATTGCATGTTTAATGGTGCGAAAGAATCCGCCCATGAGTCCGACTCGGATACAACCTATCATTATAGGAGCAACTGTAAAAAGCAGCAAGTACAAACGTGAGAGTTTGAGATGGTAAAGGAGCCGAATTACACACATGCAAGCTCATTAAGATTGGTAAGTGCTTCTTATTAAATTCTTTAAACTATGTAAGTTGTGGAGATTTGGAGACCTCTCTAGTGGAAAAGTGTAATTGCACACAACGTTCAGCAAAATATTTTGTAAGGTTGTGCTTCAGACCCCTTTTCCCCAGAAAATAAATCTAATGTTTGCGAGTGTGTTGAACGAGTATTCAAAGAGAACTCAAAACTTGGTGAGGGATGTGTCTTCGAGGATGTGAGTAAATGATCTCCTGTTGTCATCATATCGCTGCTGTCGGAAACAAAACCTTGTATTTCCATTTTTGCAGTTTTCAGTTTTTGACATAATTTGAAAATCACTGTTGCCCTTTACATTGTGTGTAAATTTCATGAGGAACGGACCAAAAGAAATGACCCCAAATTACCTGGAAAAATGTCTGGTTTAATTAACTTACATTTAAAGTAAAATAGGTTTTTTCTTTCTCCTGTAAAGTTACCATTTTGGAGATACAGGGTTTTGTTCTGACAGCCGTGATATCTTTATCAGTATAATGTTGATTTTGCATTTGAGACCCAAACATCAAGCCAGACCTTCTTTTTGAGTCTGTGCATGTGACGTTGATATGTAAAGATATATGATGTGGTCTGAAACTCCTGCAAAATTTGACCTAATACATCTGACTTTTAAATGATTATTTTAGGCTTTACCGCTCCACCCACAGCAGCGTATGCACTTCATATTTTTTTTTTTTTTTT